>VDFB02321705.1:20007-40520 GCA_007258455.2 Sequoia sempervirens
GGGGATCATTTGGATATTGAAGGCTTCAAAGCTTTCAATCAGATCCCAAACTCTATGTCTGTAAGATCTGATGTGGACATTCTTTGTTGCAAAGAGCCCTCGTACTTGGTTGACTATTAGCTTAGAGAGTCTCTGAACACCGTTATTTGTTTAACGCACATCCACTCCGCAAGACTTAGACCTTGCACTAGGCCTTCATATTCAGCTTCATTGCTTGAATAGGCAAACTAAAAGCAAAATGACCTAAGGGTCTCTTCATTGGATGGGGGCGTCAAACATATCAAGGCTCCTGCACCAATTTTGCATCTCGCTCCATCAAAATGTAGTGTCCATAACTCTAAGGCTCGATCACCCTCAGATTCCTTAATGACCTTCAAGATCAATTGATCCTCATCATAGATGACATAGGTTCCCAATCTGGTAGCATGATAATTGTCGAAAGGATCGTTGTCTATAAATTCACTCAAGAGGACCTCTTCTTGATCAATTTGGTCTCTAATCACCTTCTCATCCTCTAGTAGCCCATCACAATACATCTCATCTTTAGTGATAGAGGTATGAGTGGCCTCAAAGTTGATCATGGCTTCATATGCCACATGTTTTGGATGCAAAGGTTCAGACACTATCTTCATTTTAGCTCCATGTTTGGTCATGAGGATCAAGTGTGACCAATCCAAGGAAATATATCCGCTTATCTTGGAAGTGAACTCTTGGGATAAGCAAAGACCGAACATGGGAGGGACATCTATGATCATGGTATCTTGTGGAATTGTGATACTAGGGCATGAGAATAGAGTCAAGGGGAGGTTCTTAATAAAACCTATAGTTTCAACCTTGTTCCCATCAAGTTGCATAACCCATTTGTTTAAAGGTTCGTAACTAAGTCCTAAGACTTCAACTATCTACTTGGACATGACTATGGAACTAGCACCAGAGTCAATCATAGAATTGTGCAACAACTTCTTACCCACAATGAGAGTCAAGAAGAATGGTTTTGGTTTAGGCTTACTTTTACTTTCAGTTGAAACTTCCTCTCCAACGTTTGTGAGGACTTTGGCCTATGATTGCAAATCAATGGCTTTTCCTTTGGAGGGTTGTTCTATCGTCTCTATGCTTGCATCTTCCAGTAGGGCCTTCTGCAACAATGACTTCTACTTCATAATAGCTAAGATATCCCAAGGAGATGCATTAGCAAATGATTTCTTCAATTGTTCCACCACGTTGAATGTCGGTGGATTTAAAGACTTTTGTTCCTTAGCCCTTGTTATAACAATCTCCTTGCATGGCTGAAATTGTTGTGCAGTTGTGGAGGTACTAGGAGTTTGGTCGAGGACACTTTTGGGCTGCAGGACAACCGGTTCGCCTGTGAATCTCCTCTTTGAGCGAGTGTTGTAATGAAATTGCACTTACTGGGCCTTTGATGTGGACATATCATTTGCGAACACCACCTCCTCTTCTTCCATCCATGAGAAGAGTGCATGGTCAGGAGCTATATTCGTTTCTTGCTCCAGGGACATTCCTTGCATTTGCATGGTGAGTATGCATTTTCTATTTGTGGAGAGGCATATGCATAACCTCTTGAATCTGATGCCATGTCTTGACCGTGTTGTTTCGCCACCCTTTATTGTAGATTATCGCACAAACAATTTCGGGGCATATGCGCTTCGTTGCAAGGGAAGCACCATAGATTGATATCATCAGCGATATTATTTTTCCCCACTACCAACTCTTTGTTTGAAATTGGGTGAGCGTTATGTAGTGGAGTAGGCACCGACACCATCTAATTACTTGTTTGAGCCTGTAGACTCGTGCGCGAGCCTCTTTGGAACTGGTTCTATTGGTAGGAAGATCTTTCGCCTTGATAATTTTGGTAAGCTGGCTTCAGAGGCATGGACCGGTTCCGCTTGATGCTAGTTATTTCATTTGAGATATTCTGCAACAACTCCTTGACATCGCTCATCTCATATTTTGAAGAACTAGATGTGGAAGCAACATTTAGCGATGCACTCAGATATGCATACATAGATTGGGGAGGAGCAGACACACTGGTAAAAGCTATCTCTTGGGCGGGAATCAACAACTCTATAAATATAGGCATAGCAGGATGAGGTGGTAACTTTCCAGCATCAATCAAATTATTCTCTGCCTTTACAACAACGTTATATGCATCTGGCAAAGTGTTCCCACCAAGTGACTAGATCATTAGCGAAATGTCAGCATTGAGAGACTTCAAATAGAACATGAATGCCAAATTTGTAGGCGGACAGATTGCAGGTTGAATCCTTTGCCAAGTTGTGTGAAACCGGACATTAAAGTTAGTCATGGCCTCCTTAGGGCCCCGCTTTATGTTTGCCAGCTACTAAAATAGTGAAAACCGATCTTCATTATTTGAAAACCACTCATAGAAAGGATCTTCGAGCTAATCCTAGGTACCAATAGTATTGGCTCCCAAAGTGCGGTACCAATCAAGTGCCTTGCCTTTGAAAGAGGCTGTGAGCAATCTCAATGCTACATTTTGATCGGTTACACCATGCACCAAACATACATTTTCCATATCTTGGAGATGTTCGAACGGTGTTTTTGAGTCTTCCCATGTGAATTTTGGTACAGTATTCAAAGCAAAAGTTGGGATAGGGGCCCAAATGGTGAGTGCTACTGGTGCTATAAGAGGGCTTCTCGCATCCCATGCCACATAATTTATGTTAGCAATTGGCAACATCGTTGGTGGAGGGATCAAAATGTTCATTGGATGGGTTCTTATTCATACTATTACTAACGGTGGCACTAGCAGGATAGGGTTGTTCACTATTTGGGATCTAGTAACATGTTTATGACTCATACACCCACTTTCAAATTAGATAAATTAAAATCAAGTCTCACTGAGTGTGCCAAAAAAAGAATTGTTGATGCCTAAAATTGCTAAGCAAATAGCCTTATGGGAAACTCAGTTAATGGGGGACCAATTGCGCTAAACTGAGTAACCTCCAGGTTTTTTAAAGAAGCTAACTCCTTCTGTATTTTGGGGGTTTGGAATGGGAAAATGAAGCAGATATAAAAAATAAAGTTTAATCTAAGGTGATGCACCAAGAGTTAAGCATGGGCATGGTAAATATTCCTTTTAGATGAGGTTTAAAGGCCCATTCAACAATCTGCATGTCCAGAAATAACAAAAAGTACAAATGAAAAACACAAGCAGTCTATTAAATAACATAAGATAACTTCTATATATATTCACTGAAAAGAAGAGTTTAGGACATGGTCTGAATCAACAAACTTATATTGAAATTATAGAAGTTCTGCAAATAAACTACTTAGTACAATAACAACACAGTATAATGTATTTTCCATTAACTAAGAAACAAAGAGGCTGAACAACATGGAATAGTCTGTGAGTCTTAATAGATTAATCAAAGAACAATACAAAAGGCCTACAGTATTTTCACTTCTTTATGTGATTTTCCAACCCATTTTCAAAAAGTTGAAGCAGTATATATAGAAAATCATCCCACCGCCTGAGAGCTAGTAACTTAAAAGATTCTCAGGCACAAGCAATGATGTCCGTCGCAATGATTTCCCAAGGCCATTGTAACAAAAAAGATTCTGAAACATAGAATGTAGTCGCCTTTGAACGAGATGTGTCCCTCTGCAAACGATGACTGTGGTCCTAGTGTGGAACCAAAAAAATTCCCATGTAGACACACGTCACCCACCCACAAAGTTGGTTAGGACACGTGGTGACAGGATGAGGCTTGTTGTTCATTCTTCCCTTCCTTGTGATGAAATTCCCCGTGGAGAAGACACGTGAAGGAATCTTCGTCCCAAGCGTTGACTGTGGGGTCCACCAAATGGTGCCCGTGGAATGATGCTACGTGGCACACGGGCAGAGCTTGATAAAGAAGTAAAGGGGAGCAGGCTCACAAAGGCCCACGTTGCTGACACGTGGAGACATGGTGGGACTCAATAAAGAAGCAAGGGAGGAAATCCTTCCAAGGAATGTGCGGAGGACACATGGAGCAAGCAGGCAAAATTCTTCAAAAAGGGCCCAAAGATATACAAACACATGAGGCGCGGGTCTAGGCTGAGCAAAATAATATCATCAACTCGAAGGGAGCTCTAGGGATTTTTAATCCACACACTTCAAATGCAATATTTTTCCAGTTGTTATATGCTGGAGTGTAGAGTTGTTATAAGAACAATCTTGTAATTTTCTGTGCAACTTTTATGATAATCCTATCAATACTTCTAGAAATAGAGTATTATTTGTGGAATCCATAAAACTACGTGTTCAATTCAAATCCTTTTGTTTGGAAAATGGTTTTTTGGTAAAAGATATTGCTTTTTTTTCTATACTTTACAAGGTAATGGAATTTGTAACTGTATAGTTGTAAAATTGCACCCCTTGCAATTTCACATACATTCTTGTACCTTCTTTAGTGTCCACTCCCTTAGCATCTTGAGTAGGCTCATTTTAGCCCTTGCATTAGCCTTTTCCCTTATCAGGATGCTCCAACACCCCTTTTTAGCAGTCACCCTCGCATGTTAGCTTTTCGTTGAACTTTGCACTTTTCCCATTCGTGTTGTTTTGTAGTGTGACATGTCAGACACTAGCGTAGCGCGCGGACATCCGTGCACCACGCTAGTTTCAACACTCAAATGACCATTTTTGAGCATGCTTTCCACTTGTCACCTCCTTTGGTCGGTGGTAACGACTTGAGATGCTTTGTAACCGCCCGAGAAGCTTCTTTTTGCTTCTCTTCTCTCCTTAAAATTAGTCTTTTCACTCCATTTGCAGCTTCTAACTTCTTCTAGGTCTTACTAGCACTTCTCTAGCTTCATTCTAGCTTTTAGCTTCACTCCATCACTTGCTTACACAGCCTCATACAACTTTTTGTAGTAGCTTCAAGCTCTCTTAAGCTCCCTTTACAAAACTTTGTGCAGCTCTATTTCCCTTGCTTTATGCTTGTGAGCATCCTGGGATTCCATATCCCCTACTATTTGCATCTTTACTTGGTGATACAGGTTCTCCTCCTTGAGTGGGGTTTGCTTTTATCACACACTTATTTGGTGGTGCGGGTTCTACTCCTGAGCGGGTTTTGCTTTCACCACACACTTTGCTCATTTCTCTCTCTCTTTATCTTCTTAGCTGTTCGTGGAGGTGGGAACACCAAAACAGGGGTTTGATTGAGGCAAACCCCTATACAGCCCCAACATTCTCTCCAGATATCTTATAGACATAGGTATTGAAGATATTCACGTATGGGAGGCTTCATCACTTGCGCGGTTGTGAGCATCTTCTTTCCTTTCTTTCTCCTCTTTATCATTTACCTTGCTTTATTTTCATTTATATCAGTTTCTATTACCTTATCACATTTTGTAATTTCTCAATAATGGGAGTAGAGGTAGTCATTTAGGCATTCTCTATGATATTCTAACTTTATGGTCCGTACGAGACACTAGCGCGCCTCTGGGATGCCAACACATTGTGTTGTCGTCCATTTTTTATGTTGATGTCCTTTGGCCGAGAGCTCGTCAGTTTGTCTAGAGAATCTTTGTGACCTGCTCTTTCTGATTTTGAAACTCTCGCTACTATTCCTGAGGTAAATTAGGGCAGTTCACCCCGTGAGGCTCTTTGAATGAAGAGAACTCATGAGTAGCGAATCCCCCTCTTCTAAATTTTGGTGAACCTGACGCGAAGAATAGTGTTCTTCGAAAAACTAGGAATTTATTTACCCCTACTTGGCGGGGTCATAACTTTTAGCTTGGTGCTCGGAATTCAAAACCGTTTGCACCATTGGAAAGGTCTCCTAGAGAACTAGTTCAGTCCCTAAAATACCAGTGCCTCCCATAGTCAAATTTTAGGGACCGACACAAGTTCCGACCTCAAATTCTGCTCTAAAGACCTCCAAAAACATGAATTACTAGAACATAGAAAATACCAAAAAAATTGTAATGGATTTAATATCTTCTTTTATTAGTTCAGTATCTAACTTTGTTCAAAATGTTAATGATATTCCATTTCCTACATGTGATAGTGACTTGGATTTTCCCATGTCACTTGGTATCTTTGATCCTTCTCACGAAAGTCCTCTTACTTTAGAGGATATTTTGTTTCAAGAAGATGAAATCATTGATACCTTTTTTAACATTGCTCTACCTTCTCTTCATTCTAATGCACCCTCTTCTAGAGATGATGCATTCATGATTGATGAATCTTTTATATATTCCAATGCACTCTCCTCTAGAGATGATGCATTAGCGAATGATGAACCTCATTCCACATCTAATTCTCCCCGGATTGATGTTGAGAATGTTTCTTCAAATAATTATTCCACATTTGAACCTATTTGGATTGATGTTGAGAATATGTCTTCAAATAATCATTCTACTAGTTGTGATGATTTTTTAAATGTAATCTATGTCTCCGTTGTCCCTCAAAGGCCTAAGAGATTGATCATTTATGTGACTGCAGCTAGTCCTTCTAAAAGGATTTGTTCTATTGATGGTGTTCCATTTGATGGTGGTTCTCATGATCTTTCTAAGGCTCCCTCTTTTAGAGCGGTAGCCCATACCTATGAAAATAATATGAATAAACAACCAAGACTTCTTCAAGCTCCTAAACCTATGAATAAAGTGCCTAGTGATAACAATCTTGTCGAGCAACTTCAAGTTACTCCGACTAAGATCTCACTGTGGGACTTGCTTCAGTCTGCTCTGGTTTATCAAGATATGCTTTAGGAAGTCTTGCAAAAGATCCTCTTGCCTTCTTCCACTAGGTCGACGGATGCTAATGCGTTGATGGCGTATATTCGTGCAGATTCGCCGAATATTACGTTATATCCACAGGAACTCCCACCTCTGGAAGTATAGAAGCAAGCGAACCCTTTAATGATCATAGTTAACATTAATAAGATTGACATTATATGTACTCTCATTGTTGTTGGTTCGACACTCAATGTATGCAGCATTGATCTATTGCCTAAGATTAATATTGATCCATCTTCTCTTAATGCTTCTTCTATTGTTATTTGTGGGTTCGATAATGTTGGGTGACAAGCTCTAGGTACAATAGTATTACCTTTGCAACTTGGACCTGTTGTCGTACCTACCCTTGTATATGTTATGGCTGAAAAGTTACCATATAATCTCCTTCTCAGTAGACCATGGATTCATGTTATGGGTGTAGTCCCGTCTACCTTGCATAAATCTATTAAGTTCATTTGTAATAATAAAGTAGTCACAGTCAAGGCTGACCCTAAGGCTATGCGCTTATGTGAGATGGTGGCTGCTGGTCAGGTTTCAGTTGTGCCTACTCCCATTCCTTCAGTTTCTTCCAATGTGTCTATGTTTACTCCAGCAATACTTACTACAAAGGGTACTCTCAAGATAAATGTCCTTAAAGAAGATCCTTCTGAAGCAAGGAGCCCTAAATGTGCTCCTTCCACCTCTTCTCAAAAGAATGCGTGTCTTGGTGATGATTGGGGTTCTTTAGACTTTACAGATTCCTTCATCTAGGAATATAAAGTCAACCCAATCCACTTAGACCTTTTGATAACATCATCCACACCCGCTATCAGAGACGATTGTTCTTTTGTATTGCGGGATGGTGTGAGAGCAAATTATAATGTTCTTAGTGTTGATCCTCCTTCTGAGGAAGATGATTACGCTTCTACTAGGGAGGATAACGTTGAAAGTCTTGTTAAAGAGGATGATGGAAATCCCATAAAGGAGTGTGATCCTCATTGTTGGGACAATGCTCTTTATGAGGATCCTCCTTTTCAAGATCTGTAAACACGTTATGGCCATAGCTTTAAGCTTGTTTCTAAATATGGCTATGAGCGTAAAGGTTGTGGGCCTAATGAACAAGGCATTCAATTCCCTATAGAATTTAAACCCTGTAAGCATAATTTGGGACTTGATTGCTTGAAAGAATGATCTAAACGGAAGCCATGGTTGAGTGACATGAATTCTTCTCAACCTCGTCCTGTTGAAAAGATTCTTCCCCCATTGTCTTCTATCTTCATGCCTTCTTCTTCTTCTTGTGAGAAGTCGAACCTTTCTCCATAAGAGAAAGGGTTGCTTCCTACTCCTCATCCTTTATCTGAGCAAGAGCATATCTTGTTGAAGCTCCTGAAAGCCTGCTTGATTACTCTTCCTTCTCCTACATGTAAGAAATTCCATAAACATGATAAAGAAAAAAATTCTTTTTGTGCATACCATCGAGTTCCTGGCCATTCCGCTAGTGAATGTAAGGCCTTGAAGGATAAAATAAAACAACTTTGTGATTCAGGTACCATCAAACTCCCGTTTGATTGATACACCTACTTTCTTTGCATGACAAGTGATATCGAGGTTTACCTCTATCCTGTATGTTCAGAGTATCCTGCATTGTTCTCCTCCCCTGTATGTTGGGGGCAGTGATAACTTGTTCTGGAGATGTTCATCCTTCTTAAAGGACCACCTCTCTTATTTATATCTTCCAATTGGAGTGTCCCTTGAGTGGACCCTTTTATTTTGAAGGGTTCCCGAGGGACACCTTTTGAAAACATTTCTCTTAAAATGAAATCATTTGTGTCTAGCTTGGGGGCAGCCTGACTAGAACTTGCTTTTCAAATAGCGCATCCCTTGAGTGGACCCCTCTTCTTTTAAAGGGTTCCAGAGGGATCCCTTTGAAACCCTTCCAATCCATCGATGATTTGCGTGACTATCCACTTACTTTCCTGTGTGGCCACTTTTCTCTTTGCAAGTACGCCTGTGAAGCCGCTTCCTGACTCTGCAAAGTCCACTTTCCTAGGTTTCCTCCATGTGAGAGATCTTGGCGGATACCTCCTTGCAGGTCTGAGAACTTGTAGGGCACTTCCTCCATGCGAGAGATCTTGGGGGTGGCTTCCCTGCAAGTCTACGAGGTTGTAGGGAGCTTTCTTGGGTTTCCTTCATGTGAGAGTTCTTAGAGGATACCTTCCTTGCAGGTCTATGGGTCTGTAAGGAACTTTTTGGGTATCCTTCAAGTGAAAAATCTTTGAGGACACCTTCCTTGCAGGTCTACAAGCCTGTGAGGCACTTACATTCTTAAATTTTGTTCTCTTCTCTCTTGTATATACCAGATCAAAGATCTACATCTTCTTCATCCTGTGTATATACCCTTCCTCTCTTCATTTTAGATTCTTTTATGTGTTAATTTGGGGACGACGCATAATATTGAGACAACCTTTTGCATCAAGGTCTCTTTACTTTGTTGACTTGAATCCTTTAGCTTTTTATGATTTGACATCGTTGTCTGGTGCAGGTCTTTCTTCTCTAATGATTTTGTTTTGTAGATCTTCAACCTGGGGGCATGCTTCCATGGTTTGAAGAGTTGTCTGATTCCTCTACAATATCCTTTTGGCATATAATGTTATTTATGTTTAGTAGATTTCCTTTAGCGTGCATATTAATATAGATTCATATGCCCACTAAGGTGAGGGAAAAATGTATAGTCGTAAAATTGCACCCCTTGCAATTTCACATATATTCTTGTACTTGCTTTAGTGTCCACTCCCTTAGCATCTTGAGAGGCTCATTTTAGCCCCTACATCAGCCTTTTCCCTTCTTAGGATGCTCCGACACCCCTTTTCAGTAGCCACCCTCGCATGTTAGTTTTTTGTTGAACTTTGCACTTTTCCCATTCATGTTGTTTTGTAGCGTGATGTGTCCAGACACTAGTGCACCGTGCAGACGTCCACGCGCCACGCTAGCGTCTTGTGACGTTTAAATGCTTAATAAAACCATTTTCGAGCATACTTTCCACTTGTCACCTCCTTTGGTCGGTGATAACAATTCAAGATGCTTTGTAACCACCCAAGAAGCTTCTTTTTGCTTCTCTTCTCTCCCTAAAATCAGTCTTTTCACTCCATTTGTAGCTTCTAACTTCTTCTAGGTCTTGCTAGCACTTCTCTAGCTTCATTCTAGCTTTTAGCTTCAGTCCATCACTTGCTTACACAACCTCATACAACTTGTTGTAGTAGCTTCAAGCTCTCTCAAGCTCCCTTTACAACACTCTTTGCAACTCTATTTCCCTTGCTTTATGCTTATGAGCATCCTGGGATTCCATATCCCCTACTATTTGCATCTTTACTTGGTGATATGAGTTCTCGAGCGAGGTTTTCTTTTATCACCTCTTTTGTGATACGAGTTCTCCTCCTTGAGCGGGGTTTGCTTTTATCACACACTTATTTGGTGGTGCGGGTTCTACTCCTGAGTGGGTTTTGCTTTCACCACACGATTTGCTCATTTCTCTCTTTCTCTCTATCTTCTTGGTTGTTCGTGGAGGTGGGAACACTAAAACAGGGGTTTAACTGAGGAAACCCCTATACAACCCCAACATTTTCTCCAGATATCTTACAGACATAGGTATTGAAGACATTCATGTACGGGAGGCTTCATCACATGCACAGTTGTGAGCATATTCTTTCCTTTCTTTCTCCTCTTTATCATTTACCTTGCTTTATTTTTATTTCTATCACTTTCTATTACTTTATCACATTCTATAATTTCTCAATAATGGGAGTAGAGGTAGTCATTTAGGCATTCTCTGTGATATTCTCACTTTCTAGTCCATACGAGACACCAGTGCACCTCTGGGATGCTAGTGCGCCACACTATTGTCCGTTTTCTGTGCTAACGTCCTTTGGCCGAGAGCTCGTCAGTTTGTCTAGAGAATCTTTGTGACCTGCTCTTTCTAATTTTGAAACTCTCACTGTTGTTCTTGAGGTAGATTAGGGCAGTTCACTCCGTGAGGCTCTCTAAATGAAGAGAACTCATGAGTAGCAAATCCCCCTCTTCTACAGTAACAAACTATCTGCAAAGGAAATGAATTTTTATTGTTATTTGAAAAGAATGTATATGCATACTTATTACTATAACGAAGGCCATATATGTGTGTATACATAAACCAATTAAGTGTATACGCATACATGCAATATACCTTCTTTAATCAGTTTATTTATTTTCCTTAATTGAATATTATAAATTTATTTCCATGTAGGAAGAAGTAAGGAAATATTTGTAATCTGTATGTTAATGCATGCGAGAAGAAATGTGCATAAATGTATCTTTTAATTAATAAATCTAGAACATGTTACAATGACTGATTGTCTGATGTATAATGTACAAAAGTAGCAAATCTAGTTAGTTTACTTTGCAATAAATTGTTGAATCCAAGATAGCCCAAGTGAAACATGCGTAGATAAAGTTCATATAATGTTTTTGATTTAATATCATAGGAAGGTTAGTTAGAATAACCTGTTATAAATCAAAATGTATGTTTACAAACTTATTGAATAAAAGGGAAGGGTGTCTCCTTTCAATGTAGAAAGTTACCTTTCGAGATGGGTGCCAAAAATGGATTAACAGAGAACATAGGTTTTTCTTTTTCCAAAATCTATCATTTTGTAGCTATATACAACATATGCTTGGCCAAGTGTTGGTAGCCTATTGTAGATGTTGAACCTGCAAAATGCTTAAAATTTGATATATATTAGCATGGTTAATCAGTTTCAACAAAGCAAATCACAACATCCCTATTAGATATTCTAACATACTTCATAATGCAAACAAAACAATAAAAGATCAAAGAAACAAATTGAGAGCATACAAAAAAAGCATGTGCAAACCTATCCCATAGTGGGAGTGGTGCTCGTTTGATGTGAAAAGGATTCCCTTTCCCACCCCTTTGATGAGCTTCCAATGGTATGATGAACAAGCAAAGATGAGTGATCAAGTGCAAGATGAAATGTGCCTATAGTGTAAATGCATAAGATTGTGGATGGTTTTGTTGCGCCAAAAATTGACGAGATAATGTGTTTATGGGAAACTCAGTTCAAGGGGACCCCTTTGCGCCAAACTGAGTGACCTCCGGATTTTAAAGAAGTGACTTCTTCTATATAATGGGTTTTGGAAAGGGAAAAGGAAGAGATATAATGAAACAAATATTAATCTAAGGCGATGCGCCAAAGCTTACTGGTAGGCACGATAAATCATAGACTTAAGGGCCTGAATGTTATAGTTATGTTCCAAAACATCGAAACTTAAAGTTATAGCATAAACAATTCATTTAATTGACATAAAACAGTATCGCATACATTCTCACTGCTAAGAAGAGTCGTTAAGACATGATTTAGACCAGCAAGTTTGCATTCAATATATAGAAGTCTCCTCAAATGAAATGCTTAAGACAATAAGAAGCACAGTTCACAGTTTAATCAAGACATGAAAAATAGAAAGGCCGAACAATAGGCACAGTCTGAAAGTTTCTTGCGAATAAACATGCAAAAGAGGCCTGGTGTCTCTTGCTAAAACTAGTATTCTTTCTAAAAATCTTGGACCATTTCCCCTCAACAGAGAGAGTATATATAGCCGGAGAGCAAAATCCCACCGCTTGAAGAGCTGTAACAGAAAGATTCCACAATCTCCCGTAATGATGCCCAAATAAGAATATTCCCAATGCCGTTATGAGAGCAACCAGTCAGAGCACAACATCCAGTTGATCAGTTACAGGCGTGCCCCTTGTAATGATGGCAGTGGTCCCAACAAGGCTTCGAAGCGACAAGTGTCGCCCACTGCTTCAGAGAACCATGACGAGCAGCACCCAATAACACTATCCCGCTCGGCCATCCCATAGCTTGCTTTGATAATCAATGTAAGGCACGTGGCAACAAATCGCGGCCCGAATGAAAACTCCTCCTCCATCAATCGAGAGCTTGCGGAGGAGTGACACTTGTTCAAGGGACTGAGGTCACTTTGAAAATGGGGGAAAGGCCGTATGAACCGGGTGGCGAAAGACGCGTGGCCGCGTTTCGCAACCCGTGGTGCTCTCATCCCTACTGCTGTTTTAAAAGCTGCGAACCGCTGACACGTGGGCGAAGGTAGGTCCCGCCAGGAAATAAAGAAGGCCAATAGAAATCTTTCGCAGCCCGCCGCAGCATATTCTATCCTTGCTAGGAAAGTTTGCGATACACCGCCACGTACAAAGAAGTGGGCCCCTCGATGAACCTTAGGAGTATCAGACCTTTATGGAAGGCTTAGCAACCCGAAGGAAACACAAAGCAACAGAAAATGAAAAACCCCGTAGGCGAGACACGTGGGTGCCCAGCGCAGCATTTCAGGAGCCGAAAGGGGAGCCGCCTGCCGAAGTTGCGAAGCGAGGAATGTGGAAAGGGAAAGATCAAAACCTACCAGGAAGCCGAAGAAACGCGGAGACGCACAGGCCAGCGCATGAATATGTGCAAAAAGGAACCCGAAGGGAGCTGCTTGAATCATTATTTCAACAGCTTTTGGCAACTATCAGGGGCGTTTCAGATAAGGAACGGAGAACCCAAAAACTCTCTGGTTCTACAGACCAGAGCCTTCATCTATAGGGCGAATGGAGTTAGAGCTTGGAAAGTGCAGCCTGCAAAGGCACCCATTCATTTTCGGACGGCTTTGCCATGCTGCGCAAATTCTCTTGTGCCCCGCAGAGATCAATAGCTTCCTTGTGAGGCAGCACCCCTGGCAGGCCAGCGCCTGCTTGGATATGGAAAAGCAGCTGAGAGAGTGGATGAATTATTGCCTCGATATCTGCTGCTGTTGGGGGGCTGCCGAATTCTTTGAATGCCTCCGGATCGTTCTCCTTCCGTTCAATAACCTCCGTAATTTGCGCAGCCGTGGCAATAGTGCCATCTTCAAGGAATGGAGATGGCAATCCCAACCTGCCCAACTCAGAGAAACTCCCTCGAATGCCATCCAGTGCTTTGTTTAGAAAAGCTGCCACGCCTTAAAGTGAAGGAGTGGCAATGAATGAATTTATTTTCTGCTTGAGCTGCGGTGTCCCGATCTTCAATACTCGCCCCGGCAAGGATCTCGTCTGAGACCGAGTATAGCTTATTTAGCAAGTCCCTTGCCTCGGGAACATTTTCCAGGATGAAGCGCGGGAACTATTCCATTGTATCATGGGCTTCCTGATTGAGTTTTAATGCCTTGTCGATGAACTGGAGGGTAGGTTGCAGATTTAGGCAGAAGGCTTTGATTTTCTCCTAGTGAGAAACGTATAATTGCCTGACCAGTGGGATGATATCAGGTTGGGTAGGGGCTGGTAGCAGAGAGGCCTTAAGTGAAGAAATCTCTGCATCTCTTGAAATGAGGGCCTCGGTGAATTCTGCCTTCTTCCTTTTCTCGGATGCCAACTGCTCTTCATAACTGTTCATTTCTTTATTCCAAGTTCGTTCAGCTCTGGAGTGGTTAGCCGATTGTTCTTCTAATGAAGTTTTTGTCTCTCGGAGCTCCTCTTCTAGCTTGGTCTTTGTCTCTTGGAACTCCTCTTCCAGTTTGGTCTTCAGACCTTGGAATTCGGCATCTTTTTCCTGTACCTTTTGCTGATACTTTTCTTGTAGGCATTCCATCTCCTCACCTTTCTCTGCCAGCTTCTGACTGTACTCAAGGCGGAAATGTTCAAGCTCTTCCTCTATCGACAATAGGCTCTGTCGTGCTACTTGGTTTTGATTCTGCAATTCTTTTAATACGACTGGGTCGGCTACTTGGGTCTTTGCAATTTCACCCCAAAGCCTGTTTCTCTCATTTTCTGCTGTTAGCGCCCTTTCTATCATTCGGGCGATATCTGCCTCTAAGGATTTTTCTTTTGCCTCTAAAAAGCTCACCTTGTCCTTGGCTACTTTGAGCTGTTCATCCTTCTTCTTTAACTGGCGACCAGTCTTTAGGAAGTCGGAAGTGACCACCCGTTGTGTCTCCTCCATGATTTCGACTTTATCTTGTGGCCGGGCTACCTTCATGTCCAGTCCGACAGCATAAATTTCATAGTCCTCTGGTTGCATTTCTCCCTGGGGCTTGTTTATCCTTGGGTACATAGTTGCAAATTTTAATTCTTGGCGGGCCTCGTCATACGAAGCCTGTACTCTCAGCTTGGTGGGGGCATTGTCATCCTTTGCCCTTCGTCGCCTCATTCTATTTGTGCGTACTTCCTACCCACAATCTATCTGCGCAATGAACTCAGCTGGTGATGAAACCAACCCACCTACGAAAGGAACACCGGAAGGCAGGGCGTAGGGATAGGTAACTTTCATGGGCGTGCGCATTTGTTGCTTCTGGAGGGTGACGGTTTGGGGAGAAAAGTGTAGCGCGTTCCATAACCGTACGGGGTTATCGTGGGGCTAACAGGCATTTTAGCGGCTTCATGGGAGATTGATGGTAGGCACTGGCCGAGGAAAAAAAGTCGCTGCCTGGGTATCGGCTTGCTGCAATGGGAAGGGATCTGTAAGCATCTTGAAAAAAGAGTGGGGGCCAATGGGAGGAATATTTTCAGAAAGCGAGGTGAGGAAAGTCTGGGCGGCAGCAGTAGGCATTAGCATGCTCGGAGGGGTAATTATAAACAGTTGGGCTTGCGAATCTTGGACCACCCGCGGAATCGCTGGGCGGCAGAGGGTGGAGGCTTGGATGAATGGCGGGAAGTTGCTGAATGGCGAGGCGGATGTGAAGAATAAGATGTCATAAGAAGGCCGAAATGTACCAGCGACTATTCCGGCGTTGGCATTGGGATAAATTGAGACTTCGCTGCAATACTCGGCATTGACTAGCGATGGGTGTTTCTTCTTCACGGCCTTGATTCGTAATTGTCGATAGCGTTTTCGTACATTGCTTTTGGTGAGGGGACCTCTCTCACTAACCTCGGCAGTCGGATCTTTCTGCTGGGGCACTAGCCTGACCGGTTTAGCGGCCCATGTGCGCGTAAGTGAGCTCCTTGATATATTAAAGCGCACGTTAGTGCCGACATAGGCGGGATGCTCGGGAGCATCACCTTCCTGCGAAGATATCGCCCTCTCTTCCTCCTGCTCATCGGAACCCTCTGCTTCGCTCTTATTAGCGCTGGAGGTCGGGCTGGGATGGCCTTCATCCCAGTGTCTTTCGAATTCCTGGTCGTCCTTCAATTTATTATAAGGAGCCTTCAACTGCCCTGTTTCTTGGCGGTATCTCCAGAAAGCTTTTATTTTTTCATCGTTCCATTCCTCGTCCACTTTCAACTTGTTAAGCATGCTGCACTCTATCGGAAGGTTGTCCTTGGCCACGGCCACTGGGAAGTAGAACTTGTGCCATGGGCCTCTGGTATCCGGCATAGGGATTTGTGCCAATTCAACCAGATCTTCATCATCTTTGCTCGATCCGGTTATTTTGCAGCTTCTCGGTGATCCTGGTGAGGAACATGTGTCGCACTCTCTCATATCGCTCGGTGGAGTCATTGAAAGGGTTGTAATCCCACTTATCATTTACTAGTACCAACCCGAGGTGTGCCAGCTTGTCCCCTAGCAGCTCATGGGATTGCTTTTTAACAAGCGTTATCGATTTGAAACTCTTCGGGCAAGTGAAGAATCCCTTCTTCTTGACACTTTCGCTGCTGCAGAACATGAAATCAATGATGCACACCTGTCGGTAAACCTCCAGCGCAAGCACTCTATCTGTGATGCAAGTCGGGAGCAGGAAAGGCCTGCCAATAAAGCCCCTCATTCGAAGGATCGTGAAATCCTTGCCCAAGAACCAGTCGCAAGCGGGGGTGTAGCCTTGCAGGAATCTAGTCTGCTCAGTGTTAAGCCAGACGATATCACCCTCTCCGAGCAAATCATTTAGGACCGGGGCTATGAAATAGTCCGCGAAGGCATAGTAGTCATATGTTGCGGAAAGGTAGGGTGTCCATGTAGATGCCGGCTTTCTTTTGTTCTGCTCGTCAAAAATTGATAGTGGAAAAAATTGGGTGAAGAAATCTGGATTCTGATGCAGGAACATGTGGACCAGGTAGGAAAGAAATCTAAATTTCTTCTCCGCCTGGTAATTCTCTATTTGCTGTATCATTTCTTCGACCATGAATTGAGCGAAATCATACCAGAAAAGTTCATGCTGCCTGCGAAACTGTATTGCAGGGCCCAGCTGAAAAGCCTCGATCTTCTCATCAGAATCATGGCCGCAAAAAAATATCAACATAGATATGGGGTCTTGGAGGTCATCACGGAATGAACCATGCAATAATGGGATGCTCGGTGCCTTAGCGGACGCAACACCCTTCTTATTAGTCTCTTCTAACAGGAAATTAGAGTTGGTTCTCATCCTTTTCCATATCTTTTCCCCTTTGCTTGGGCGGAAATGCTCGATATTCTCCTTTCTTGTCCTGGGGTCAGGAATGCATAACATATGCTAGATGGCTTTCGGGCCGATATGAACCCTTAAATTGTGACCTTCAATGTAGTGGGTCTCTGGATTATAGCGTTGAACAGCTACGTCGACCACCTCCGGGCAATAGTGCACCAATGGGACCATGTATTGTGGAAGGCCGCTAAACCATACTCTACTTGCCATGGCTTGATCCGCCCCTAGTGCTGATAACTTTGCGCAAGCCACCTCTCTAGGAGATTTAGGGTTCTTGGCAAGCCTTGGATCATGGATATCAGCCCACTTCTCTCTAACCTTTTTCGGGTTATTCCACTCTTTGGGCTTCTCCAGCTCCTCTGTGTTGGCTCTTTTCACCTTCTTGGGTATACCCGGAGTGGCATACGCTACATCCTCGTATACGTAAACCTCAGCCGAAGAACGAATAGCCGAATACAGTTCCTGGCTAATCTCTTCCTGCGTTGGCTGAGCTGAAGATTCTGCCATTTTTCTTCGCGGCAGAACTTGTAAGCTCCCTGGCCTTTGAATACGCTTGCACTGGAAATACAGACAGAAAACACTTCGCGCACTCTTTAGCTTTTGGAAAAAAACTTAGGAACCATAAGCATTTTCATGCAATAATAACAACTTTCCTCAAGGTGGTAGGCGAGCGCGACCCCCTTGCATTTAATTCGGCATGTACCGTTAACTCCACAACTTGTGCAAGATGAGCTGATTGATTTTTCTAGGTGGCCGGATTTCATCATTGCTTTCAAAAGATCATGTGATACGCCCTGATTTCCTTGGAAATTGAGCTTGCAACTGGCCTTCTCACCTTGGGTTAGCATGTACCGGTAATTAATATCTCTGGCCGGAATGATTACACCAAGCAAACGATCACCGCCTGAAAGAGATACGAATATCGCCTCGGGTTTTGGGATGTACTTGAGATTTGACACCATAGCATACGGCCATACGTCCCTTCATCAACAAGTGCCACCTTTTTAAAGCTTAATTAATTAACTTCATTTAATTAAGCATGCCTTGAGCCGTGCTACCATGCATGTACCAGCCCAAAACGTGAACAAACGCAGACTCGGCCCTCGAGATCGTGGCCAATATACATCACGTTGCTTACGAGCGGATTGGCATTCATCTTGTCAATTTTCTATAAATAGGCCAGTAGATAGCGAACATACACACTTTGCATCCAAGAAGTGATAGGCAAGTAGAATACTACTAAGCAAGTCTTTTCATAGGTTAGGTGGTGAGTAGATTTCGGCATTACTCAGCAGATTTAGGAATAGTGTTACGAGAGATGGATACTCCTATTCGCCTAACCTCCTTCAAATCACAGACAGCGTTTGTAGGTGAGATCTCCACTAGGAGGCTCAAGAGAATGACGAAGAACAAGCACTCGCTGGTTCTAGTAGCCATCAAGTGGGTTCTCGGCAAGGACTGTGTTGAATATGAAGATAAGCATCGGGTGAACACCAACGTGTGCTCGCACTTTGTAGCATCCATGCTGGACATTTGTGTCCCTCGGCCACTTGTATTGAAGCTAGTCAAAGAAATCTTCCCGAAGAAGTACCTGAATGGGCTCGGAAAGGTTGTTACCCATGCTGCGTACGGGATAGGCCTGCCAACAGCCGGTGACCTGCGTCACTTTATCGAAGAAGAAGCTGTTGTCGTTTGGTAGCCATTCCTGAGTGGATTTCGCCTGCAGACTCGTGGTGTGCACCAGCAAAGGGTTACCCAAGCTCTTCACTTCCTGTTCAGGAGCTACAATGTGATACCCTTCTACGATGTAGAATAGTATACTGACTTTAGGAACCTGGTGTATCCACCACCGATGACAGCCGTGTTTAATGATGTTGCCAGTGCCGCCGAGGAACCTGTTGATGAGGAAGAAGCGGACGCTGTCTTAAATGCGTCGGTTGCTGCCAGCCACTCCTGCGGATAGATGATCCCCTTGCCTTGGTGTCTGTTGATGTAACCCTCCTGCTCCATATAAGCCTGATAAAAGGCCATCATATATATATATGCTCTAATACTTGTACATTTTGAAACTCGGCATCCATGTCATTTTGTAACCCAGGAACATGTATATAAATATATACGTCTCTCTCTTTTTTGGTTGTGAAATCTATGCTCCTGTTTGCTTCTGTGTGCAATTTTTCTAGGTTCGCCAATCTTAAATGTTTTGTCTCTGTTTACGAGCATACTTTTGTGTTTTAAGAAACTCTAGTGCTTTACCCATTAATGATGATAAGCGAATGCATAGCAAGTCAATTGATTTTAGCAAAAGGATAGGCCAAAAACAGGAAGGAAAAAAAAAAAAAATGTTATTTACAACTGTAAAGGGTAGGGCTTGACGCTTAATGGAACAATTTAAGGTGAATCCCATTAACCGGGATTCCTAGAGGCTCTTGTTCCATATTTTCCAGCTCGAAGGCATTGTGTTGCATGCACCGAATGATTTTGAAGGGTCCTTCCCATAGGCTATCGAACTTACTGTGCTGACTTGGCTTCGCAGTCCTGCTGTAGTATTTTAGCACTAAATCTCCACTTTTTAGGCCTTGGTCGGAAGCCTTTTTGTCAAACCACCGTTTGACCACCTGTTGACGGCCTGTCATTGCTTTTAGGGAATTTTCCCTTTTTTCTTGTACCTCCAATAATTTGGCAAGCCAAACCTCCATGGCATCATTTTGTTCTATCTCAAGAGATTTCAACAACTGTATCGCCGGAATCTCCATAGAGATAGGTAGCAGCGCCTCTTTCCCATATACTAGCTCATAGGGCAAAGTCTTGATGACTTGTTTAGGAGTTATGTGGTTGGCCTAGAGCGCTTTTCGGAGATTTTTATGCCATTCCCTCTAGTGTTCAGAGCCAACATTTTTTAGGAGTCGGACTAAACTTTTGTTTGTCGACTCGGCTAGGCCATTTCCCTGTGGATAATAGTTTGATGATGTTTTAAGGAATATGCCATTTTTAATGCAAAGTGACATACCTTTGTGCCTACAAATTCTCTAGCATTGTCCGAAATGATTATCTTCGGAGGGTCAAACCTTGTCACCAGAGCCTCGAGGAATTCTACAATCTCTGCCTCTGTCGCCTCCTTAAGGGGAACAGCCTCCGCCCACCTTGTGAAGTAGTCTGTAGCTGTTAAAATCCATTTATGTCCGGAGCTAGAGACCGGGTTGATCATCCCGATAAAGTCCAGGCCCCATTGTGCAAATGGTTCATCCGCCATGATAGGTTTGAGGGGCATCGCTGAATTCTTCCTTCTGTCGGAGAATAACTGACATTTTTTACAAGTCTTTACCAGAGAGTAGGAATCATTGAAAAGCGTAGGC
>VDFB02321706.1:0-49726 GCA_007258455.2 Sequoia sempervirens
TTTATGATATATAATATGATCATTTGACATGCATCTATTGCTTGATATCTATCTCGATATCTTCTATAATGGCAATATAAATCTCAGAGATTCTGAAAAATATTTGATGGTGGTAACAAAAATTCACCAATCAATTCCAAATAAAAGAATTTGTTCATATAAAGAATATTAATGGTACATATTTCATCCTTTATTTACTACTGATGAACTAATGATAATTAAAATAGATGAAAAAAGATGACATTTATGACATACCTTAACATCCATGAGATTGCTATGTTTGATGAAGCATTCATAACCTTAAAGTTCAACAGCACAACATAGCCAGAGAGAAGAGTTGTTTCAGAGCCTTCATATAGCTCAGATGCCTTGGTCAAGTACAGGTAAATCATGAACATCATCAAAGCCATCTTCATCATCATGATCAGCTCTGCCACTAAGTGTGGCATGGATCAATGTATTAGTACCATCATCTTCAACTGTGTTTTCTGGCGCATGATCATCTTCTTCCATAGGATCATTCACTTCATCTTCGATATTCACAGCTCCATGTTCATCCGCTTGCAAAACCACATTCTCCAGGCTGTGATAATCCATATCATCTGCCCTAGGGCGCCCCACCTTTATAATAATGATAATACACAAATAAACCATGATCATGATCAAGTGATTATATATATATATAAAATGTTAAAACAATATAAACATTTACAAATTCAATCAATATAAACACATATAATGAAACAACTTAATTAAATGGACGACAATCATGCCCCCTTCAATGTGACCATGCTGCCTACAATGTTTCTCAGCTGTTGTGATTAAAAGTCATCTCGTCTTTAAGCCCTTGCAATTATTGCAAGGACAATAACATTTCCCATCACCCTTTCTTTTCAATCTAGCCTACAATCTATCAAGTGTCTCTTCATTTTGTTCTGGACAAATAGTATCTGACATGATTTTTCTTTGCCAAGCTTGACTATTTCGATCTTCAAAAAATATCAAACTCACACTCCAATAATTTTTATTCATAGACAGGTAATATAGTCTAATAATTCCGATATTTTACACCAAAAAAATTTGGCATGCAACCACCCCTACAAAAGAGAAGATAGTCTGAAGTTAATGACCCCAAAAAACACTTTACAATGCTAATTCCAAAACTTATTAAATTCTGATTTTACTATGATTTCCAACTGTTAAGACTCCTAAAATCAGAATATTGAACTTGATCACAAAATTCCTATAACAATGGAGGTAGCGAGCTAGTAAGAGCAAGTGACCCATTCCTATGGAGCAATGAGTCAGAATCATCATTGCTAATGTCAATACGGATTTATCCTTTTAGTTAAAGATGCAATGTGTCACTTCTTATGACGAGCTTATCCCTAGGGCCCTCAACATTGAGACAGCCCTAATAAAAAACAACAGAAGCATTAGTAAGAGCATGATTAGGGTACAAACCCTAGGCCTCCATAGAAACATAAACAATAACTATAGCGGATTAGTGAGGTTCAATACCAGAAAGATTGAGACAATGTAGGTAATAACAAAATCTTGCAATCTAAAGATTGTAGCCAATAACAAGCACACTATGTAGCTTACTGACATTTGTAAATGCAATCTACGGTAAGAAGAATGACAGTCACTTTAGATGTGACAGTCAAAAACAGGCTAAGCAGTGACAAGATAATAAAGCTCAAACCTTGCATAGTAAAGTGGAGATTTTAACAGTGAGTTTCCTTACCCCCTTGCTGACCTTAATGGTTTTTCAAATGCTTTTGGTAGTGTTAGACAAGGCAAATGCAATCAGGGAATGACTGTCCAAATAAAGTAACAGTGGTAATCATAGGTTCAATGTTTCTTCTTAGCCATTAATATTGTATAATGGAGGTAGTGGATTGCATGTTTGAGAGTGTTTTGAGACTCACCAAAGATGGGAAAATAGTGAATAATACCTTGTGGACTGTGAAGTAGTGTCAATAAGGTTGAAGGATCTTAAGAACTACAATACCATGAAACAATGAGTCCCTCTGTAGTAAGTAGGCAGTCTATAGGGCATAGTTTGATTTTATAGAAGGATGCTCATGAAAGGAATCTTCAAGTGATAGTGAGTGAGCTGTTTGAGATTGCACCGAGGGTGCAATACCCATCTTAAAGGAAGTTAGCAAAGCAAGAATGTGCAAGAAAATCGAATCGCATACAACAAACAATTCACAATGTTATCTCCCATAATGCCTTGAGTTTGAAGACAAAAATCTCATTGTATCTTCATGATGAAAGTGGTGATTTAATGGTCAATCACTGGAAACCATGATTTTAAAACATGCTATTGTGCTTATGGAGGCAACATTTTAAGCAAGGCAGTGAGTGGTGGTTTGGAACAATGGCAGGTATGAAGGACTTGCTTTATATGCATACTATGCAATCTAGCTTAAGACGTTCTTAGAAGAGATTGAAGGTGGATTATGGAACTCAAGGGTTACCATGAAAAGGATTAATGCAAAGACTAAGATCTATTTAAAAGCCACGGTCATGAAGATATTAAAGATGTCACATGCAAAACCTAGTAGCCTGGAGTAATGAATACAAGCAAAGAGGATAGTGGGGCAGATTTAGGAGATCTCCACATTATCTAATTCATGGAAATACATCATTTATTTATTTTTTTAATTAAAAGAAATCATTCTAAACCCTATATAGGATACATTGATACTTCAAAAGCCTCTGAAGGAATTTCAGATTATGCACATATATGTCAAGTAACATTCATAAGGTTTAGAAAATCTTGATCACTCTCTAGAATAGCCCATTAAACATGGGTTGTGCTTGAATGCACTACATAATTGATATAACACAACCACTCTGCATATCAACCAGAGTTATAGGCTCTTTATTGCAGCAAGAGGTAATCACTCTTCGATCATGCTATAATTACATCCTATCCTGTTAAACTTGAGACAACCTGAATGCACCCAATGATGATTATTGACACCTACATTATACAACCTGAATTAACTACATTATATGAGTGCCTCCATTTCTATCACAAAATAGCCACATTAAACTTGGGTCACACATGAATGCATCCTGTATTTGTTATAGCACAACTATGCCAAATGACCAATACAGTTATGGATCACATAATTACATTCACAAGAATCTGTTCCTCCGTTGTGATCTTATGGTGATTCCACACAACAAAATCTGGACATGAAATTCTCAAAACCTCTACAAATGAAATCTGATGAGATATTGCTTTAAAATATGATTTTCAAACCTGGAACTACAAATCTGACTTACTGAATTCTGCAAAAAGACAATGACTATCCTCAACCTGGTGATATCTTCTTGAATTTTTTCTGATTTTTCCCAGGAAAATCGTCCGTAGTTCTCCACAAACTGTCTCAAGTAGAGCAAAACACTGTTGCAATACATCAGCGAACTCACTTTTCTTTATGTCAGCCACAATTTGATTTTTTAATTTTCATGTTTGTCGAACATTCGACGAAAATAATAGCCGACATTTCGACGAACACCAGGTTCGTCGATATTTCGACGGACGTCGGGGATAAACTTTCGAAACAATTGGAAATTACACATCAAATTTTACAAGCACTCAATGAACATTGAATTTTACATATTTTGTCGGACAGTTTCGTCGTATTTTGCAGTCAAATGTATTAGTGAGTCCCAAGAGAAATAGTGACTAATCAAGGGACACAATTCACATCAACCCTTGTTGCAACACTAGTTAATGAGTAAAACATAAGGCACAAGAAGTCTACTCCTTATCACCCACAGGCTAATGGCCAAGTTGAGGTAACCAACAGAGAGATTGAAGCCATTCTGACTAAAAACAGTAGCTATTCATAGAAAGGACTAGGAAAATAGATTACCAAAAGTTTTTTGGGCCTATAGGACAACCTGGAAAACAACTACAAGCTTCACCCTATTTGAGTTGCTTTAGGGAAAAATAGCTATGATTCCAGTTGAATTTAAATATAAGACTCTGCGAACTATAGTAGATTTGGGGATGGATATTTTTGAGGCACAAAGAGAAAAAATTATACAGCTAAACTCTTTGGATGAGATAAGAAGAGCAGCCCTGCAGCATACAAAAGTGGTGCAGAATCATAGAATCAGGTGGCATGACAAATTTATCAAGGACAAGAAATTCCAATCAGGAGATTAGGCCCTGCTCTATGACTCAAGATACCAAGACAATGCAGGAAAATTGCAGATAATGTGGCTAGGACCATATGAAGTTGTTGAGGTATTTCCTAATGGAGCTATTCAGCTTACTACCATTGACTCTGTCAGATTCAAATTACTTGTCAATGATCATCGCCTCAGATTATACCACAAGCTAGTTTCCAAAGAAGAGTTCCTACAACAATTCACCTAGCATTCAACACCCAAGCTTCCTATAGCCGAAGGAAATGGACCTAGTGTCCCTCCTTCTGGATAATTAAGATACGTACTCTCTCATAATAAAAGACTTTCACTTACGTGGAAGTCCATTTCTTCACCCATCCACCCATCCACCCATCCATCACCACCTTTCTCTCTCTTCCATCACTTCATTCCACCTCACCTCACTCCACTTTATTTTCATTAACTGCTCAATTTATTCACACAAGGAAAGTGGTACTTTCTCTACAATATTTGCAGCAAATCTTCCACACATTCATGTATGTATGCATTAATTGCTATATTTAATCATCTTTTAAGTGCGTTCATTTAATCATTGTATGTTAGTATAGAATTTTGCATAAAATGTCATCATTCCCTATCAAATCACCACTCCCATCTCGCATGTGTGGACACATCCAAATTTAGGTTGGGGGGAGGGGAAAGAAAATGATGTAAGTACATTTCCCATGTGTCAATTTATGCTAGGCTACGTTAGAAAATTTAAAATGAGCTGATTTGAAATTTGAGTGAGAGGACGGCTTGCATGTGTGAAGTGACATTAACTACAACTGCCATTTCTTCCCATCATAATTCCCTTTTTATCACTCCTTTTCTTGCCATTTGCCCCTGTTGTAAACTTGAGTTGCAAGCAAAAGGTGAAACAAAGAAAAGAAAATTCATTTGATATTGGCACTGAAAATTTAGCAGGTACTGTAGGAAAGTGAGCTTAATTTTCAAACAGGAATTGTAGGAAAGAATTTGTAGAGCATTTGTTTGATTGTAGAAAATGGGAGGTGGATTAATTCAAAATGAACCCATGGTGCATGATGTTTTATTGCAGAATGCACAATGCCTAGTTGAATTTAAAAACTGCGGATGGTCAGATTACTTCTTGAGGCTGGATGGCTTTGATGAAAGCATTGCCCTTGAATTTTCCCAGACATTTTTAGAAGGGAAAGCCACAGTAAAAGGGTTGGAAGTTGTGGAAACTGAGGAGATAATTGTAGAGGTAACAGGGTTACCAGCTGATGGAAAAAATTACCCTACCTCCAGAGATGCTAGATCAGCCAGTGCCGAATTTACAAAACCAAACGACCCCCCATTGAGTATTGATAAACAGGGTGCAAAGAGAATGTCTCTGCCAAAACCATGGAAGCAGATAGCCATTTATGTTATCAAATACATCAATTGTGAGGGTTTCCAGTCAAATTTTCATTTTGTACACTTCAAGCTTTTGAATCACATGAGGCATAAAAGGAGGATGAATGTGCCCAATGTGCTATACAATTTTCTCTCAATCATGGTGACTGAGACCCAAAAAGGTAGGGATAACTCTATTTCCCACCATTGTCTAATTAAATTGTTGGTTGAAAAGTCTCTCATGATGTATCTGCAATAACCTGGGAAGAATTTATAAATGTTGATCAAATTAGACATGAGCACTTGCAACCTAGGGCTTTACCTCAACCCCGTAGGTCTAGCAGGAGATTGAGCATGGTTGAAGCCCCTCTTGATGCTTCAACCTCTGGTATTGCCTCTTGTGTGAATCCTCCTGTAGTAGAAGAAACCATAGAAATTAGCTCTTGTAGAACATAGCACTCAGAAAAAGAAAGTTCTTCCTCTGATTCTGATGATGAAATTCCACTTGAAACCCTAATGAAAATTATGGCACAGAAGAGAGAAGTAGAAATGAGAAAAGGAAAGGCCAAAACACAACTTGTAGAAAGAAACCTCCAAGGAAATCAAGACCAACTGGGTCTATGATTGGTACGCCTCCGTAGGAAGGCCCTAAGCCTGGTGAGACATCACATGAGGACCCTGAAGCTCCAATGGGGTAGGAAAATGTCAAATAAGAAGATATATTTGGGAGAGTAGCAAATATAACACTATCTGATCTTGCTAACATTGTAGAAGAGTTTAAGGAAAGTCAAGACTTCTTGCAGCATGAGTAAGAAGTCCTACAGTAGGATGTCCTGCAGCAACAACAAGAACAAGAACGAGAGTCCTTGTAGCAAAAGGCAAAAGAAGAAATAGTATCCCTGCAGCCAGAGATAATTGGACAACCTGAGTCCATGTAGATAGTGCCATATGAGGAGCCGCCATCAACAAAAAAACTAGTAGGCATTCATAATCCTCCTAGTTTTATAGTACATGCAACAATTTTGAATTTATGGAGAGAAATACAAAGAAGAGAGGAAGAATGGAAAAAGGAAAAACAAAAATTCAAGGAGGAAATTCAAAAGAAGGATGAGGAGATAGAAGATAAAGATGCAGGAATTGCCACCCTGAAGCAGAGGGTGGATGATATGACAACTTTGGCACCACAGATTTTAGAATGTAGGACCCCTCCAAGGGTCTATGCTATGCTCCTAAAAGAGAAGTATCACTCTTTTAAGCTGTCAAGGATTGCCTCAAGTTTGAATCCTTCTATTGACACCCCTATGAAATTTTTCAATGCTTATAGAATTGCCTCCCTTGAAATGAAGAATTTGTTGTGTGAGTTTTATTTGCATAATTTTTTTGTAACCCAAGACCATGATTGGAACCCGTTGTTATATGTTGGGGTTGTCCAATTGAGGGCGTTCATGTCTTGGGTATAAAATGAGAATAGTTGGGGACAACAACATGGAGCTTATAAGCAATTGGAGTCTGATATCCCTCTATCTATTAGAGATCAATCAATCAACCCAAGGGATATTTATAGAAAATGGCACAAAATGTTTCTCAGACCTAGCTATGGAAACATGATTATGCCTTGGATTGAGGTAGTTTACAATGAGTATGAGGTAAAGACAACAACAAAGGAGGAAACTATGAGAAGATGCATATCACAAAGATGGAATAGTCTATCTGATGAGCTAAAGCAGGCTGAGCCTCATTCCATCCATAACTATGCTACAACACTAAAGAGGATTGATAGGTATATTCAGATTGGGAGAACTCAGAGGCGGTCTTGGCTTCCCCTGAATTTCCAGCCACCCATGCTCATGTGGCTCATGCCAAACTTCATATTCTACTAGCTTGACATTGATGCAGAAAGGTAGAGATGGAACAGATTTGACAGATTGGGAGGATTATATTGGGACCCTGATTCATGCACTACAGCCATTGATGTTGGACAACTATCAGTTGCAAACTTTAGAGCTTTGACCAAGTAGAAGAACAACCCTTCCCCTACTGGAAGACCAAAAAAATGTTAGGTTGGGGGGAGTGATGAGCCTAGTTTTTGGTCCAATTTTAAGTAGAATCTATAGTTTATTTGCTGATAGATGTCATGGACTTTAATGTTAAATGTTGATATTTTCATAATGTTTCCCTCAAACCACTGACATTGGACTTAATCTATCTCTACAATCTTTAATGAAATTTGGCATAATATGTGGATTATCTATATTGATTTTGCATGTGGTTAATGAATGTTCCTTAGAGTGGTTATAGATGTGGAGTTATTATGTGTACTGACCTTGCCATGTAGATTTAATATGCCAAGTTAAGGAAGACACTGTCAGCAGGGCATGCACCATTACGTCTAGCAAAGGAATCGCTCCAAGTCAAAGGCAACCGATGACAAAAGATTATTCATGCAACTAAACTTAACCGCCTTGTAGTGGACTTTAATGATCGAGCATACATGGGCATTACTGTTGTGTTGGATCTACGTTTGGACCTGCATGTCTGACTAGATTTCATGCATGCATAACTACCATTGCTCCATTTCCTCTATTTTCCCTAAATGGCATCCTCCTAGTCGTGGAGTTGACTGCCTTATTTAGTTGTTAGTATAAATAATAATTTGATGCTCCTTCTTTGAGGAGGTTGCACAATTTGATATTGTACTTGCACTCTCTAGTTTTCAATAATACATACATTACTCTTTTGTACTTATGATTCATAGTGAATAAAATAAAGTTTTGAGTTCGAGCATCTAATTTTTCATTAGTTTTAGAGGATAATTATCCAAGGGGGCCCACTTGGTGAGTAATCTGTTCTCTTAGTTTAGTATTACTTTTCTCTTAGTACTTAATTAGAAATATGGCACCAATTGTTCCTGCAGCCACTAGAATTTCATTTTGTGACTGTTCCCGCAGCCAAAGCAGACAGATTAGTGTCATGTTTGCTACTCATATTTTCATTACTGTTATGCATTTCTGCTTAGCATAGTCATTGATTGATGTTCAACATTTGTCTCATTCCTTTTCAAGCAATTTACTTCCAATATTGTGTTCCTTAGCTATAGAATAGAATGGCTACTTTGAGTTCCTAGTGCACATACTATGCTAACCCATTTTAAGTTCACGTCCCTGGGTTGACAGGTTAAATGCACCTTCATGATGGTTGAAATGGCTATTCAGGTTAGATGTCCAATCTCTTAAGCATGTATGTAAAGGCTTAGTTATTAAGATCATTGTAGGAGGCCAACAAGGACCAAGACCCTAAGGATTTCTAGGACCTTGCAGATTGGTAAGACCTTGAGGATTGTTGGGACTAGGACCTTGAGAATTATTAGGATTAGGTGTTGCACCCATGACTGAAATTGGGGCGTGAGCTGGCGGGATTTGATAACACACATTATTGGCAAATCCTGGTTGGTACCATATATCATGTGGGGTAACCTAAGGGACTTGAGGGACTAATGATCCTAGATTAACCTAAGAACTTTGCAGATCTTGCATTGGAGGAGGGGGTGTGATATTGACATATTGTGATAAATCAAACCCAGGTGGTGGCTTGGTACCCCTCATAAGCAATGTGGCAAGGATTTTTTCTCCATGCTTAGAGAGAAGATGATTAATCATTGACACATTGGTAGGATCGCTAAGGTATTCATCAATAGTTGGCTTAGTTGATTAGCCACGCCTTCCTCAATGGAAGGATGAGGGTGAACTTCCATGTTGGATTGCTTAGATCCACCATTAGTGGGTGGATTGGGAGGATATTGTGGTTGACCGACTTGAGACTGTTGTCATTCCATGAGTTTATCAGCCTGTGATCAGGTGGTAACGGGCATGAAAATGTAGGTGACTAGGTGACTAAGATGATGCTAAGCCCTAAGATGTGCCTAAGTGATAATAACCTAGAGGATGAATTAAAATATTGCTAGGATGATAGATTAATAGATAGATTGGATGATCGATAGGATGATTATGGATTGTTGATTGGATAGGATTGGATTAGATTGATGGATTGATTGGATTGGATGATAGGATTGAATCCAAGCTAGTTTCAGGAGCTCAACTAGATGATGTAGGATGTTGATGATTGGATTAGATGATAAAAAGGATGATTACCCAGTGCAAATCCACCTCTAGATGGAAGTAGATTGATGAGGCCACAAAAGATTGCTAACTTAGGATGGATGGCGGTCCTAAGTAGGTATGGATGATGTTGGTTGTGTTTTTTACAATGTAACTAGGTTTTTCTTCTAATCTACTATGGAATTTCCAATTCCAATCAAGGGAAGCTCGAAGGACCTAGACCAACTGACGAGGACTTTAAAAATCCTCCTACACTTCGGGATTTGCAAGACCTAGGATGGTAATCCCTTAATGTGTTTACAACCTTTGCACCATTATTATAAACAACATTAACAATAACAGATAATCTCACTAAGTAGCTCAACACAATAGGATAATATCGAATAGAACTAGCTATTCATCGATAATATCAACTATCTAGAGCATGAGATAACTACAACACAATCCACAGCATAAGATAGTCATTGATTTGCAATTTTTAGAAAGCTCTAGGAAAAGACAAACAAATACTGAATCATACGAATAATTACATCTTAGATCAGCGCCATTTATCCATTGGAGGAGTCAAATTCATAAACATCTAAGGGTATATGATAGATTTAACACATAACATATGAAATCCTTGAAGACATTGCATTGTAATCTCATCAATATGTATTCTAACTCAATACTACTTATATCAAATCCTTATACAAAACACATTTGCCTACAATCCCATTCAAGCATTTTAATTAATTCTTTGAATTAAAGCTAAAATAGAATCGTACACAACACAATAGTGAGATGGATAAAACAACCCTTAGTTATTTTATTCAAAGTTCAGATATGCATGTACAATGGAGAGACATGATCTTGAATTTATCATTTCAACTCAAATGCCAGTACTGTTATACAACATTAAATCCCCATGAACTCAAAACCTATTATAGAATGACTCAAAACCTAAATTTCATTTCTCTCTAAGACCATCGGACTTTACAATTTTCTATGCAACTTCACCTAGACTCAACAAAAATTATCTAACTTGCTAACCCATACTTTTGGCCTTGAAATCCTTCTTATAGAAAATGAAGGAGAAAACAAGCATCAGGCCAGAAAGTACACATGTCACCAGCCAATTGGCACACCTGGTGATATTCCAAAATTTGTTACAATAGCCATCACCCTAGAGAATATTCTTGTTCATCATGTCAGCTGAGGAAAATTGATGCAACAACAAAAACCACAAGAAACCTGCGTCAAGACTGCCATCAAAGAAAAACTGGAAACCGTTGTAACCGCATCATCTGATTTACCACCTGTTAGTAGTCCATTCTTTTTACTCTTCCTTAGTCAAATATTTAGTTACCCATTTTTGGTATTCTTCATCAGTCGGCCAGTCAAAATTAATTACCTCATTCACCTTGGCATTATAAGGTGTGTATTTTACCGCTACCTAATTTGCATCCCTTTCAAAAGATTCCAAAAATGAGCTGGTACTAATAATCTTATCCATACAACTCACCAACAAATCATAATCTGATTCATCACAAATTAATTTAATTTTATCATTGATGACCTCACTTGCTTGATCCTGCCATTGTTGGAGTGACCTGATCTTCCCCTGGTCATCAATTATATCAGGTAACAATGTGTTACCCCAATCATTGAAATTCTTCACCAACTCCCTAATCTTCCTACTCAAATCATCTAGTAGGGTCTGAAAACCCTACAATGACTTAACTAATACTGGAGTAGGATTTAATGATTGGGGCCTATTATTTGTGTCAAACCTTGAGGCCTTATACATGACATCCAAATCACTGGCCCTATGGATCCAATTTTTAATCAATGGTATCACTACCTCCTGATCCCTATCAATATTTTTTATTGCATATAATAGCAAAGAATATAAAGAATGTATAGATAGCAATTTATTATCAACCTTTTCATTTAAATGTCTTAAGACAGTAGTAATAATCTCCTTTTTCTTTGAAAGAGATCCCTCCTCACTTACCTTTACTGATGTCTGTAATTCATCAATTCTTTCCAAGAGTTGCTTCTTTGTAGGATCAACAGAGCACTCTGTTTCTTCATCAATTTCCTCTAAAGAAGGGGTGAGGGCGGGATTCTGACTGGGAGACCCTATTGTGGAAACAATTGGAGAAGCAGGAGGCACCGACCCTACTGTGGAAGGTAATGTACTGGTTCCTAGAGAACTTGATGTCTCCCCAATCTGTTTATACCTAAACCTTTCCACCTCAATCTACAACTCAACATTCTTCTGCTGCATCTTGTTGTATTCCTCAATCAAAATGTTATACTTCTCTATTAGGCTCTTCTTTTCAGCCTCCTCCCTTTCAGTAGTCTTTTGGGCCAATTTAGCCACATTCACAATCAAATTAGTGGCCTCAGTGGTTGAGGTATCTGAAGCCCTCTTTATTATTAATCCTCCTCTAAAATTTAGATTAATATCTGTAACATTTGGTTTTCTTCCTTGTGGGGTCAATGCCCAAATTGCTAAGGTTTCATACTCCTCACTGAAAGAAGAGTCTTGAAGTGTCTTGCAAGGGATGCTTGGACTTAAAAAAAGCATTAAATGCTACAACATTTGCAATGTCCCATTCAGGCAGAATCAATACACCAACCTGATTCACCAATTTCCTTCCTTCTTCAGGAGTGATATTCCTTAATTCTTCCATTAATTCAACTTTTACCTGCTCATCATTCTCCTGGTCTAACCTATCAAGCCTTAGTTCTCTTCTCTTCTTACATTTATCTTGATATTATTCAAATTTCATCATCCATACCAATTGCAAGAATACAATAGTTTTTACAAATGTATTGTCATCTAGAAACTCCTTGCATGCTTCCATTCTTGCATCTTGTACACTTTTTCCTTTCATATCTAAATCAAATAAAACCAATTCAGCTGGTCTAGGAGGGGAAGGCATACCAACCTGCATGTCATGATCAGTAACAATAATTTCATCCATTAAATTCTCCTATGGTTGATCAATTATTTTCCTCTTAGGGCTTGGCTCAGATGGTGGTGATGAGGGACTGTCTTCTGGTGATGATTCTAAATCAATGATTTTGATTTCCCCAGGCACTTTGAATTTTGGACCTGGTTGTGAAGGAAACGTCATTATTTGCTTTCCTTTTATGTCCACTTCTTCCTCATCACTATTGCTATCCTTTTTCCTCCTATAAATGGGCCACCTTTCTGTAGGCTGGTATGCTGGCCTTGTTTCAGTTGGTTTGTCCAGAACCTTATTCCTATACACCCAGACTCAATTCTAAGTTTACCTTTTTGGTTCTCAAAGTTCCCATAATCTCTTTGAAGTTCTCCATCAGAAAACCAATTTTCTTATGGTATGGAGTGAACTCCAACAATGGATCATACTTGGGATCCATTTTGTGCAAAATATCTAATAACTTATCATAAGCTATCCATTTCTTCTTGTTCAACTCCTACTTATTTAGGTCAAACTCATTTCTAATCAGGTCCTCAGGGAAGTTGAACTCATGCACAAACTTGCTAGCTTTTATTCTTTTTCTGAAAAGAGCAAAGAAACCCTCAGGATCATGTTGCCACTTTGGACCACATCTCAAATGGTAATCATCAAAGAATTTCTCAAAATACACCTAGCCTCCTTTTGAAAAAGCAAAATTAGACACCACTATATAAGTAGGGAAAAATGTTCCTTTACCCCTCTCAGTGAGGTTGTCCTCATGGATACAACCTATTTTCCACATAACTTCTGCAAACCCCACTCTTGGTGGCACATTGTATGGCAGTATATGGGGGGTCCCTTGAAAACCGTATACTCTCAAAATAGTGTTGACTGGGTATGGGATAATGTCACCCCAATTATGGAAAACCTTCAATTCTAGCTTACTCCCCTTTGGCATGAGGAAATCATGTAATTCCTCAAGGATCCTAGGTACATTCACCATCAATCTAGCCCTCAATCTGGAAGCAAAGCAATTATCAAATTGTACATAACTAGTGCTTTCCTTATTGCAAGATAAATATGTAGCCCATATCTATATTGGCAATCTTTCTCCATCAACCGATTGCCTTAATTTCATCCTTTCAGAGAAGAAATCAACATTCTTGAACAAAAACATATGCATTAGCATAGAATACTAAAAGAATTGAGTGTCTGTATCATTTTTCTACAACTTTGATAGCCCTTCATGTATCCTCTCAGCCAAGAAAGAAGCAAATTAATGTCACAGAGAAGTTAGGGTATTGTATTTGCACCCCCATGAACATGTATGCAATGGGCATCACCGCATCAGGACTGAAACCCAAAATATGACATAATGAATAGAAAGTGGCCAGGAAATGATTTGTAAAACAATTTAATCTGAAAGGTTCCTAGTCACTGGGGCTGAGATGAAATCTTGAACCTCCTGCCGTAGCTAAATGAGGTGGAAGCAACTTAGCTCTAAAAAGAGACTTCAACTTTGCATATTCCTGCTTCATTTCCTCAAGATTGATACGAACCAAGACTTCACTCTGTTCACTCAAGTCAAAAATTTGCTGGACCTCTTCTCTATTAACGCTCAACAGAACCTTTCCATCATTATCCCTAATTACTCATGTGATAGGGTCATATCTTGCAGCCACTGCCCTAAGTAGGTCTACATCAGGGAACACATTTGGTACCACCAGCTTTCCCAAATCATACATCCAACCATTTGAAAAGGGGTGAGGAAAATTCCTCTGTCCATACCACAATCTGAACATTTCCAAGCCTGTGAGAGGAACCCTAGCATCGGTTATGTTAGAGCAATTGTATACTAACCCTTCCCCAGGATTTTCCCTCGCATTAGGACCAATCCCTTCTTCCTATCATTCGTTGACAAGGGAAATTGATCGAGGAAATCATCGTATAGGTTTCTTCTTAAATAATCAACTTGGCCAGAATGTTGCTTTGGTGGTGCCATCTCGGACAAACTAGGGCCTCTTTACAACATTATACTTCAAATAGCTAGGACTAACCAGAGATAGAAAATTATAAAACAAAACACTTCAATCTCTCACAACTATAATTGAACTATAGCCCTAACACATTTATCAACAAGCTCAATGACAAGCACAACAAATCTTTTCCAAAATTTAAGTGCTGAATGATTGGAAGACACAGAAATTAACTCATGGCTTTGTTCATAGAAATCCCAAATTTTGGCCGCAATGATTCACAACTTCGCTTTCGGCTCTGAAACTACTCCGCAAAATAATTGAATGCTTTGTAATACAAATAAAATAGGAGAATTGATTTTATTTTGATCAAATTAGTAACTGTCTCATCCACCATTAAAGATCACTCGCGCGCTGCACAAATGGCTCCAACCATATTTGATGCAGATTTAAATTCAAGTCGTTGATCCTTTAGTTTGATCAAATCATTGAATAGTCACCTTCAAAACAAGCTGACACAATCACCAACATGGAAATAAGGGGCCCACCATACCATACACTACCAAGGAAGTCCACGTGGCAGTCGCCCGCAATATCACGATCAGTAAATATCCTGCAACTTTGGATCACGCGATGGCAGGTAACCGTAGATCTTGAGCATCAGTGATCTTGTTCATTCAACACAGTCACCAACCTTATCATTAACCATTGAGTAGCTTTCCCACCTAGATTATAACAGATCCATTGATTTAAAACATGTGCATCATAAAAACACTTTAGTAACCCACCTTCTAATGTATTAAGGCCAGATTAATTTCCTTTATGATTTCGGCCTCATCAGATGAGACACGTGGTGCCCGCCCGTGATATCGTAATCAGTAACAACCTTGTAACTTTTGATCACGCGATGGCGGGAAATCGTAGATCTTGTGATAAATGATCGACAGTCAACCAAACCTATCTCCTTTGGCCATGCCAAAAAAGGACACATGGCGCCCGCCTGTGATATCGTGATCAACCAAAGCACTGTGGTGGGGTCATTGCGGGATGGCGAGGAATGACTGAGATCAAATGATAGTTGATCAATGGTCGCGTGAATTTCATCCTTCAGAAAGTACATGTGGCACCCGCCTGTGATATCATGATCAATAAAGATCCTTCAATTCCTGATCACGCGATGGCAGGCAACCATTGATATTTGAAGGCAGTTGATCAATGGTAACGCGAATTTGATCCCTCTGCAAAATAAAATATTTATTAAGAGGACAAGGGGACATCACTAGGCGGATGGTAAAAAACCACATAAGTTGTTTTTAAATGATGCAACACAAGGCCAACCAAGACTTAGGAAAATAAAACCCACAGAGGAAATAAAAATTAAGACCAAAGGGACCAAGCCTAGATGAAATGATAGAACATAAGTCATTTTAAAACCCCTCAAAAAGTAACAGCGAAAAAGATTCCAACCATGGCATAAAATAAACACAAGGGTTTTACATGTAGGAAAAGCTAAAACCCCAACCCTAAGAAATTTCCAACACCATGAAAGACCAGTGACATAAGGCAAGGCAAGAATGGAACATAAGGAGCAAAAATTATGAAGTTCCATCAGATGATATTGATTAGGGTCAATTACCTAACCCAATTGGATACAAAGCCCCTAAAATGATGTCTAAGGGATTTATATTGATGGATTGATGATGGATATGATATCTAAGGATGTCCTAAGATGAACCTAAATGATTAGATCGATGATTCTTGTAATGGGACGTACAAAGAAAGCAGAGACGCCCACAAATAAAGAGATCCTTAAATAATAAGGATATTATTATTAAATTCTTCAACTTGCAACTATCCCACCTAATCTGAGAAACGTTGACTATATAATGTACATCCAGAGTGCTCTTAAATCACAACTCGCAATTAATTAATTAAAACCTTGCAACGATGATAAAAAAAATTTGATCATAGGAATGGACTCGAAACACGACATGCTTTCAATGGCCAAAAGAATTCACTCTTTGGTTTTTGTATGGAAAGTGTATTCACCTTTGTGTAAGGTGGATTCACCTATTCAGGTCACGAGTTTTCCTATCCAAAATTTTGTGGGTTCACCCCTGCGTGTAGCAGGTTAGCCTATCTAGGGTTCACAGGTTTTCTTATATCTTGAACTGTACAGTCAAGATTTGTAGGATCACTAAAACAAATAGCAGGTTCACCTAAATAGAAATATGTACAGATAGGAAACTGTGTGATCGCCTCTCAAGAAAGCAAGTTGGCCTATCTAGGTCATAGGATCTCCCCTATCTTTAAATGTACATACACAAAATGGAAACACCTATCGAGGGAGCAGGATAACCTATTTCTTCAAGCATATGGATGGGGATAGTACAAACTCAAGAAAGGATTCAACTATCTATGACATGGGATCACATGTTTCCTTAAGTGTACGGATGAAGGAGTATGGACTCAAATGCAGGATCACCTCTGTGGAGAGAAGATTTGCCTATTATAAGGGATGTATAGATGAAGGACTAGAAGACTCAAAATTGGATTCACCTATGCGATGGATAGGTTCACCTATTTAGAGAAAAATCATATGTGGATTCACCTATCTATTGACCAAACCAAAGGATTCGCCTCTGGAAGAAGCGGGTTCACCTATCTAAGCTGACTGGACTGGATTGGACAAAGATGCGAATTCGCCCTGTGAAGGGCAAGATCACCCGTCCACAATGAAAATTCACCTTTGTAGGAAGAAAATTCACCTCTGAGGGTAGGGATGGACTATAGAAAAGGAAAAAAATAGAAAATAATAGACAATGGGAAAAGATTAACTCAGACTAAAGACACTCACTAGTATATCACAAGAAGACACGCCAAATAGCACAAGCATAAAATTAGTGATAAGGGTTTACAAACTCAGTGTAGTCCTACCACCTCGAGGGGTATGCAAGGTTAATTCTCTGTGATAATCAGGTGGGAACATCCTTTCTCATGAAGGTGGATAGCTAGAGATCCAATGGCATAAGGTCATCAATAGATGCCACAGGTTTAGCCTCTCTCTCTCTCTTGAACTATCATAGTTCACCATGAGGATTTATATCTTGACCTAAGGGAGTACATGGTGAGTAGCTTTGAGGTTTCATCTGTAATCCTCACACTACACCAAGCTACCGCTAAAACATAGGTCTTAAACTAGGCTATACAAGCTATCTCATGAGTCCTCGATACACCAGGTGGGTGCATCACAAGCATCGGTAGGGAGCCATAACAAGGTACTGGAAACTTAGACCAACTCTACACATCTTAACTAGGAATCACCCTAGTATTGATGCTTCACTAAACATGATGTGACTGGATTGGGGTACAGCTTTAGCTCTCCCCTCTTTATATACCCTTCTGGTAACACGTGGTCAAGATCATCCCCCGGGTGATGAAATCCCAACAAAGTCTCATTAAAGGGAAGGATATACTAGATGTTTCTGATCCCTAGACTTGCACGTAGTGCAAGGGAAGAGCATACACATACTATTAATCATGGGTAGACTCAACTGGACTTGAATAGGCTATGATTTCAGATCCCCGGGCTCACCGTACGGTGCAAGGGGAGAGAATACATTAACAACTTCCTCCAAACTAACTAGGGGTCTTCATTTGATCGTCCTACAACAATTATGTTTTTAATCTAGCCTCTAGTCTTGGAAAAATGACAAGCTACACACACATTAGCGAAATCTCACACACATCAACAAACAAGTTAACTGGTTAGCACCTAAACCCAAAGCAAATAGAAAGCAAAAACTAAAAAATTTTGGTCTCAGATTTACTTCAGGTTTTCCTTTGTGTAGGGCGAGTTCGCTTGTGTACAATCTTCAGGATGGGCATACATGTAATCACTCATGTAAGTCCAGTAGGATACCCTTTCTATCAACAAGCTCGTCTGTCTGTACAAATTAAAGGTGTGTTCACCTCTAAAATTCTAGTTCTCAAGTATTGGTTGCAAATTCACCCTTTCAGGTAATGGGCGATCATGAAATCGCCTCTTATAGACCAGGTTCACCCCTGTGTCAGGCGAATTTGCTTGTTGGGGTGGATTTGCCTCTATAGAAATGAAAATATGAAACCTACAAGAGTGAAGCAACAAAGAAACTCAAAGGACCTATGATGTGGGCCCCACCAGGCATGCTAGAAATGTGTGCAAGTGAATTCTAATATAAAAATGAAAAACAACTAAAAGAAATGCAAGCTAGAATACACAAACAAAACACTCGAGATTAGCCTAGTTTAACTCAAACAAAATGCACAATAAATATCATTTTTTACCTTGCTTGAGTTGCATCCTTTGGTTGGCCCTTTGATGATGATATTATGTGCTCCTTCTTGGACAAAATGGCTTGAAATGATGTTTAAATCGATGAGGATGCAATGATGGAGCTAGATGATTGATTGGGTGCAATATGAGAGCTTGAATGGCTGCAACAATGGAGGTTTAATAGCTAGGATGCAAAAGTGCAAAAATTGGCTAAGTGTGTGATGATACAAATGAATCAAAATTCTTGCTTTTAAGGAAAAGCCTCCAAAAGAATGGGGGGCTGATAATCATCTTAGGGTAGAATATCTAGTGCTAGGATGTCTTGAGACCTCACAAGCCATCTCATGAGGACATGTGAATGAGGAGGTGGACAAGGAATGATGAAGTGAATGTGATGTGGCAATGAGGTGGAGGTACTTGTAAGTACCTTGGGCAATGATGCAAAAGGTATGTCTTGGCTCATCTACCCACATCATAGGAGGATGTGATAATAGAAGAAATTTAAATTCTTCTAAAATATTCCTTTGTTTTGGAGACTTGACTTTGGGATTGGGGATGTGAAGTTTAAATTGGGGTTTTATTTCTTCCAAGGTCTTGGAGAAATAAAGTGGAATTAAAAATTCCACATAGGATGCATTAGGGGGATAAGTGTCTAGTAAAAATTCCACTTGGGCATGTTGGAGAAATAAAAAGGAATTTTAAATTCCTTGGGGAATGGAGATAGCTTCTCCAAAAAGAGAAAGCCTTTATGAGGGTTGACTATAGTACCCTTGTCATAATTGGCAAGAGGACAAGAGTAGGTGCCAATTAATCTTAATTAGAAGTTGTGCAAATGATTAGGAGGGTTAATGGTGAATTAAGGGCAAGTGGAAAAATATGGAGGATGTGACACTAATCTCTATTACTGATGTGTACATCCTAATCATAGATTAATTAAATTGATCTAGATTAAGAGAGGATTATGGAGGATGTTGACATGAAGAAAGAGTAAGGATGAATTAAAAATTGATTTAATTCATTTGGCTAAAGTGACTAAATTAAATAAATTAGACTATTTATTTAATTTAGAGAGAAAAGGGGTAAGGTATTTAATCTATTAATTAAATACCTTAGAGGACATTAGAGATAAGGTGTATATTAACCAAATAATGAATTATTTAATTAATATGGTTTAGGGATGCGGGACAGAAGAATATAAGAGTGAATTTGACCATATGGGGGTGGTCAAATTCAGGTGTCTACAACAAGCATCCCAAGCTTATCAAAAAATGCAACTACTCTTATAAGTCAGTCAATGGCTTTGTTTAAATAAATTTTCCTATTGGCTAGATTAGCTTAGAATAGGTTTATTTTGTGGTTTTTCCTCCAAGTGTATCTTTCACATTGTGTCTTTTTTTTCCTTCAGTTGTGTCCCTTTTTTAAGGCATGTCCTATTTCAGTTGTTAAATCCTTGACTATGTTCCCATGGATGTGTCAGACCATCGATTGTCCATGCTTAGCAGGAAAAATTCTATAGAAATCATCAAAATATTGTCATTTCATGTCACCCTTATAACCCACTAGTAATAAAAGATCTAAGAGATCTTACCTATATCATATTGCATCATATTATGCCTCTATTCATTGCATTTATCCTTTGTGTAATTTCCTTAGTAAAAATCCCAAGTTGAAAAAAATTGAAAAGTGACTAGGCATTCCTTTTCAAGTGTTTTGGATGATCACCAATCCTTACTTTCAAAAATCCCATATGTCAAGGCATCAGTGGTTGGTGTGATTGTCTCCCTTGGTAGGGGTAGGAGGTATGCATTCGAGTTGAAGCCCGACACCCAATGACAAGAGAATGGAGTAGAACTAAGGCCAGATCCTGAGTGGCATGAAGTATGCATCAAGATTGATGCCCAATGGGGAAGGTAAATTTTTAGAGTCTCATTCCATTTAATGTTGATTTATTTAGCACGATGGTAGGCCTAACCTTGAAACTTCAACGATAACCCTAAGAAGCATGTTTTTTTTTACTAAAAAAATGTCATTAATGCTTAGTAACTCCTCTCAACGACCAGATCTTGAACCTTATGAGATACATGGATGGATTCAATAAATTTTAATATTTATTGAGTTGCAAGTCTCATTTTGATAGAGTACCATCCCTAATCTCATTTTTAGTAGATTGAATGGCGATTTTTACAATTTCACCTATGGATTCATCATTTATGGAGGTATGGTGTGTTGTCAAGGACATTTATTTTAATTCCAACCCATTTTGGGGTGAATTCATTGTGTACATCATTGGATAGGTCATGATTAGGTTTTTCCTTTCCTTGTCATGTACTATTTTTTTCGCTACAACCTTCTAAGGTTAAATGAACATTTTTTTGCTCACTAAAAAGGGTTCTTCATTTACTTTTCTAACAATTTTATGTATTTTGACATCTTTACAATTGTAAATTGGCTTCACACCTCTAAATAATGAAAATTGTCATTTTTACATCTCTTCACTTTTGATGTGTTGTGTAAAATGTTATTACCTTCATATTTTAATAAATTCTTACTATTCTTCCATGTTGATATATTGTGTTAATTTTTTTGTAGGGTTAAATAAAGATTATTTATCTCCCTCTAAGTCTTTGTCAAACCCTAACCTTCATTGAACCCTCCAGGAGCTAGTATAATAGAAGACTTTGTAAGTTATTCAACATTTTCCTTATTTGTGCTATAGTGAGAAGGAAGAAACACTTTTAATTAGGTGCATGACCCCCCCTCCCCCTCTTTGTTTTTTACATTTCTCTCTCCTTTTTTCCTTCTACAAGACTTTGATAGAATAGGGTTAGTTTTAGAATTATCAAGTGTTGGGTTGGACCAACACTCTACATCTAGGTTAGAAAAGAAGCTAGTCTTCTTTAGAGGTTTGATCCCAATTGCAAGGTCTCCCGCTTTGAGATCACTCTCATTGTGTAATTGGAGTGTTGAAAAGAGTTTCAACAAGGTGTAATTTCATGTGACAATAGTTTCATCCATAATTTCCAAAATTCACTCTCACTTTTGAAGGATGATTCCATTATCCATCAATGTGGAAATTAGAAATTCAAATTTTTCATCTAGGATTGTGTATTTAAAGGCATCATCCTACAACACTTGTATATAGTTAGATATTAATCATAAAGTATCGGAACACCACAAAAATATTTCTCTTCTCATACGAACATCATTATTCCTTATCTACTAGCATTGAGCATCAACAATAGCTAGTAATAAATTATAAATATTCATTGTCAAATCCAAATCAATGCTCACTACGAAGTGAACCATAGATTTTAGAGGTATGAAATGTTATGACTCTTACTCTATTAGGGTTTTTTTACCTAAAGGTAAGAGATAGATCCCACACCAAAATCTATGTGGTTCACTCAAACGAATGTAAGAACAATTAAATTGTGCCTAAATGCAATGATCTAGATGCAGCAAACTAATAAAATTGATTGTTTATTAATGCAAAACCTAAGAAATATGAAGTGATTGAAAACACAGCATGATATGCAAAAATGAACTAGAAACATAAACAAATGCAAACAGAACTTGATGAAACTAAATAGAGTGCACTTGGAAGTAGAATGTTGATGCTAGAAGGTTCTGGAATGTTGTAGAAATCACTGTTGATGACCAGTGGGACTTATTTGCCACTGATGGGGAATCAGTCCTTCTAGTAAACTTTGTTGAAACTAGTTTCTGACTATCGGGAACTGAAATCTAATGAAATCACCTTTTCCAACCTGGCAGTGGGACTCATTCACCACTAATGGTGAATCAATCCTCCCATAAAAATTTGCAAATTCTGAAGTCAAATCTGTGGGTCCATATCTGCACTTGTCTTCTTGTCAGGTTGATGGAATCAAATCTGTAGAAAACGGGTTGAATGTTGTCTCCAAGCTTGAATTAGGGTTTACTTGACTTGAATAGCTTTGATGACTTATTGACCACTTCTCAACTCCTATTTCTTTGAAAATTTTGCTTACAAGACCTGCAAACACACATGCAAAGAGGGGGGAAATGGTTAAGGGTTAGAGTATAGGGATTTGCCTTGGTCAAATCCAACTTTGGTAATCAAACCCTTGATAAAGAAATGAAATGAAAACAAGAAAGGAATGATCAATAAACAACATGCAAGTGTCCTAAACTCACCAAACCTTTGTTGTTGAAGTCTGAAGATATGACAATGGCTGCTCCAAGATGCTTGATTTTTTATGATGTTATGATGCTTGAATGAAAGAATGAAGTGATTGAATAGATGATTAGTGAACTAGGTGATTGGGGGTTAAAATGGATAGAAAAACACTTATTTATAAAAACTTATGCCCTAATTTCCTAAAAAATACATCACAGGCCAACATAAGGTCTTAATGAATAAAAACCCGAAAGAAATTTGAATTTATTTTGAATTTTGTGCCAAGAGGGACTCATTTGCCACCCATGGTGAATGGGTCCCACTCAAGGCATGCAAGTGGGTGTAAAAAATTAAGTCATCTTTAATGTTGTTTGTTGGGTTTGTATTCAAAAACACACTTAATTAAGGCCTATAAGTGCATAAAGGAGTCAAATAAAGCATAAGAAAGGTGTAATTAGTGATGACAAGCCTAGAAAAGTATGAAAGCTTGTTAGAAGACTTTACAACACTTTAAAATAGGACTTGATAAGGGATAAAAAGGGAATATTTAGATGAATTATAATAGTCCAAGAGTCAAGAAAAGTGTAGAAATGTGTTACAACACTTCACAACACCTTCACAAGACATCATAATTTGAATATTCAAGACCTAATGTGATTGCATAGGTTACATTACAACATTAAATCTAGGAAAAATAGGTCAAGCATCAGAGGAAAAAGACATAAGTGACCATGAAAATGTCCAAAGATCCATTTTTCTATAGTACACGAAGATATTTATTAAGCATATTAAAAAATGTCTACATGACTAACAAAAATTTAATGATACGATCATTATGAATAATTTCTATAATTTACATTGGCATTTATTGCCACCCATATCTCTTTTATTACTCTTAACTCGATCTAAGGGTCTATCAAAGGGTTAAGAAAGTCTCACATTTCAAAATTCATATAGGAGGCTTCCAATGATGCTCTTTAGTATGGGATTATTTTTGTTATATAAGTATCAAATATCTATTTCTATAGCAAATAGAACAACGATATTTAAGATAAACTATAGCAACAAGATTGAAGCATGAGTGCATTCTTATTCTAAAACTTTCAACTCTAAGAAATTAATCATCACAGATTTATGACCATTTATTTAGTTTCAGGTTTCAGTTTTTATCTTTCTACTATAATATTACAATAATTACTATTTACAACATATCGATTTAAAAATAAACCCTAATCTCTCATAATTTTATTTCAACAAATATAATCTTTTATCTCAACTAATCAAACTCAATAATTGAATTCTCACCTTCTCATTATATCAAAATTCAATAAATTATAGTTACCCACTTAGATATTTGTTGGGTGTATAACTTCCCCATGATTATAAACTAGAGACCAATTTGATATAAAGAATATTAAAAATGATTATATGCCATCATCATCACCTCAAACTAAGTAATCAATCACATATCAACCTTGTTTAGTTCAAACTCCTTAGGAATCATAGCATATTTCTTAGTTTTTCCTTTTGTTTTATCTATGAGCAGAACTTAAAGCAAACAATGCAATTTTTCAATAGTAGTTCTTTTAAAACAATGTCATTTGACCTGTTTCTACTGATGATGGGCATGCAAGTAGTAACCTTGTACTCAATGATTTAAAAATGATGGCAACCAACGCCTCTTCCAAGCAAATCAAATCAAAATGACTACTAAATATATACCGGAAAAACCATTGTGTGTTTCTGTCAATACAATGGAAGGTGATGGTCACATGGGTGTCACACCAAACGGCTAAAAATGTCAGAAAGACCAACAAACAAAGAACAAAGCACATGCTTCCTGCAAACTTCTGCAGATTGTCGATCAAACTGCCATTTTGGCAGAGCCTGAGACGTGCGTTATAAGCTCCAATACCAAGCACTTTTTCTCTGCAACTTTTGCAGGTATTCTCTGATTTCTATAACTCTGTTCCCCAATTACTTACACTAGAAAATAAGTTAAAGTTATACCTAACAAACCATCACAACCTGCCAATGATATTTGCAAACCTTCCACTAAAATAATTCGTTCATTTTCATATTTATACTTGTTGTAATGATGGTTATCTGAGATGTAAAGTTCTGAAAGACTAACAGTGACAGCTTTCTGCAAGAACTGGCTACAACAAATTCATTGGGATTGCAGCTGAAATTCACATTCTTTGTTACCGAGAATATTGATTATTTTAAATATTAGATTACTTAGATTACCTTTGTTTACTAATTCAGTGGAATGGGTTTCATTTGGAAGATACACTCAGCAAGTTTTGTTTGTTCTATTTGAGCATGGAAATGTAAATAATGGCAGTGAGTGTAAGAAACGTTTTATAAATCTCCCTTTAGTTATATCATTTGTTCTAATCTTTTATTAAAAGTAAAAAAAGGTTTTAAAAGGGTCTTACTCTTTTATAGTCAAGAATCAAAATGGTGAAAATTAAGTCTACAAAACAAATAATACATTAATAGAATTGAATCATAAAGATCAAGTAATTGTATCTTCCCAATCTTTTTGAAGGGTTTTCAATTGATTTGCCATAAGTTCTTAATTTTCATGTATCATTTCTTTCTTTTTTTTATCTTTGTATTTTGGTGCTAGGACCCACATTAGCCTAGACCACTCGAGGGATGGTGTTTTCCTAGTAGCACAATTGTAGTCTACCATGTTTTGCAAGTTTTTTTTTTATTTTTTGGATGTCCTCCAAAAACTTCTACCTTATTATCCTGCATAGTGATTTCCACCCTAAGCATGTTCATCTCCTTAGCATTATCCCATTGATTAGATAAAATCTTATCCATCTCCCTATGGGTTAAATCCTTCCCACCCAATCTTAACAAGAATGGAGATTTTACAACTATTTTTATTGAATTCAACATAAAACCATTAAAAAAAATTCTATGGGTGACAAATTCCTTGCGTATTTCAACCAATTTTCGGCCCAATCATAATGACTACCAAAACCATATCTTCAATGAATGATGAAGGGTGAGATATGTTAGGGATAAAAAATATTTACTAACCCTTTCAATTTCCTTGATAATTGGAGAAACCCTATGTTTTTCGTTTTGAATCTCTTTACCCTTCTAAGAATTTGAGACAAGGTGAATCTCATCTTCTAGATAGTCTAAATCTTTAAGATACATTTTTTTTCAAGTCTTGAAACTCTCAGGAGAATCACCGTTTGTTAAATTATCCACCCACATAACATTTAGAGTAGAAGGAGAGGGTCCAATTAAATGGGGGAGAGCATTGGAGTACCTTCTTTTAGGAGAAAAAATAAGTTTTTGAGAATAGGTTTAGTTAGGGATTGAGTAGGGCATAAGGTGTGAGCAGGTTTGGAGGTATATGCATGGTTGATGAGTAATAAAATTAAGGGTTGGTGTAGGAGGATAGGGATAACACCATGTTTTAACTCTAAAACTAAGTGTTTAAGGGGTGACAACAAAATAATGGGAAGCTTACACAATAAGCATGACAATAATGTCAAAAAAGAATCAATAAAATGAAAAATACATGGATTGGGATTTTCCTTCAATTGTTACATGCCCAATGAGTCACAAGGAAACTTCATCATAAGGGTGGAACAATGAAAACGTAAGAAATCCATTGTGATATTGTTTCAATTCTTCACAATTTCTCAAGAATAAAGAGAGTGACTCCCTTTAATTCCTCCTATCTTTAAAGATCTTCATTCCATTGTGCAATGTGGCCCTCAAAAACCTCAATTTTGACTCCTCTCATTTTAACCACTCTCAAATCCCAATTCCAAGAAAAATAAATTAATATTGTTGAGTTGTGTTCCTTGATTCTCTTGAAATATCTATTCAAACCCCCTTTTCTCAGAATTCTCCACAAAAAAAAAAACATCTCCTTTTACCAATTCATATGAAGCAAGCTCCATCCAGTTCCTATCACCCCAATGAGAATTAAGCCTTGTGGAAACTTTTAGACCATAAATATTATCTTCGAACTAGAAAATAAAGTTGTATAGTAGAATAGGTATTCTAGAACTATATTTTTAATCCTTATTGAAGCTCTCAAAATGCCAGGAAGAATTTTCTCAATCATCCATATACATTCATAATTATAGTTCCTGTCAATCCTACCCCCATCATGGAAGTAAGGATCTATGAATTTTATATAATTTTGCACATGAGAACTCATTATCAACTATCAATGGATTCCCCATAAATTTTAATTCTCTATTCTAATTGAAAAACCCCACAATTAGAAAGAAGCTTGTGACTACATTTCCTTCCCAATAGACATGTTTTACTTTCACAAAGGGAATGGATTTAAAAATATTTATAGATTCAACTATCAAGTTTGACATGGTCTAGCTAGGGAAGTTAAAATTAATAATGCAATTGATTATATTCCTAGATTCCCCCTCTACCACCAAATCTTATAGACTAAGTTCCTTTGCTAATAAAATTACATGGAAGACTGCATAAACTTTAGGAAAATGATTGGTTTGGGTCCTAAGGAAAATAGATAAAGATCATCCATATCCATACAAATATGGTTCCTAATAATCCTCTAGCTCTATATGGTATATGGTTACCCTTGGAGGCCCCGTCAAAATTATTTCAACTAGGTGAGAGGGGGACATACCCAACACACAAGGGACCTATAAAGGGAAGGATTTTCAAGAAGGGAACTAAAATCAATCCCCAAATTTCACCCATCCAAAAACATTAGGTTAGAAGGAAAGGACATAGGGGGACCACTTGTTAGATCCTTATGAGAAAACATGAATCTTTATTTGATAGTGGGAACAATTCTAGAGAACAAAGGTCAAAGATATGATTTTTAGAATAAACATTATTATATTTCTTTCAAGCCATAAAATCCAAAAACATAAGGGAAAGTGAGCTTTGTTGGGAAATTGTGTCTCAACCTTGCAATTATATAAAGGTTATTATTGATAAGATATATATATATATATATATATATATATATATATATATATATATATATATATAGTATATATATATATATATATATATATATATATATATATATATATATATATATATATATTTTAGTTAGAATGGAGATAGTAATATAATTGGTGGGAGGAAATGGAATGGAAGGGAATGGACAGCATGGAAGGATGAAGGGAAATGGAATGGAAGGGGTGGAGGGGTAATGTAGCCTGATAGGCAATCAGGTAATGGTTCTCTTTGATTCCCATATTTACCTCGTGAGAAGCTTGATTTGTAAGTATATTGTAAATCCTTTGTGTGGATTTTGAGAATAATATGGACGGATTTTGGAGGTGGGTTTTTCCAAAAGGGTTTCTCCCTACAGAAATCAATCGTCATAGTATGTGTACGATATTTATATTCGCTAAGTGCTTAAGTTTTTGTAATCCATAAAGATCCGTAAATTTTGCATTATTCTCCTCCCAAGATTAGTGTAGGTTGTTTCGCTTAGCTTAGCTTTCCTACAACTAGTATCGTGAGTCAGATCAATTGGTTTCAGCTATGGGTTGTTGGGTTTTTTGGAGTAATTCAGATTTGAGTGGGAGCTTGTGCGGAAGATATTTTGTGATCATGTTGCAAGAATTTTTAGATGGCAAGTTCATCATGGAGAATAGAGGTGAATAAGTTTTTTGTAAATAATTTTGAAATGTGGAAGCTGAAGATGGAGGATCTATTGATAGATCGAGATCTGTGGGATGCTATGGATGATAATGTTTTAAGTCCTGCAGATCCTACTTAGGATGCTCAATATGATGTTATGGGCCGTAAATCCAAGGGTCTAATTAGATTGTGTTTGGCAGACTTTGTTTTAATTAATGTCCATGAGGAGACCTCTACACAGAAACTATGGAAGAAGCTTGGTGGGATGTATCAAGCCAAATATTTCTAGTGAATAATATTTTCTTGAGGAAGGAGTTGTATTCCTTGTGAATGGAAGAGGGTGGATGAATCATAGACCATCTAGAAGCATTCAATATGTTGGTGGCTCAATTGGCATCCGTTGGTGTCAAAATGGATGAGGAGGAGAAATTTCAAATCTTGCTTTGTTCTTTGCATGATTCGTGGGATTCTCTTGTTATGTCTATTGGGAGTACTTTTGTTATTTTGAAGACTAAAGATGTGGTGGGTTCTTTGCTTTCTGAAGATATGAGGAGGAAGGTATCCATCACTGCTAAGGAGGCCCTAAAATTTCGTGGAAGACCTAAGGAAAAAGGCAAGAAGAATGAGAAGCGTGACAAATCCAAGTCCAGGGGGAGATCTCAATCTCCTGGAAAGTCCAAAGTTATTTGTTGGAACTATGGTAAGCCTGGACATGTTTGTAAGGAATGCAAAGAAGAAAAGAAGAAAAATAAGAAATTTGATTCTAATTCTAAGTTCGAGAAGGTAGATGGTGATGCATTGATTATAACTTTAGCAACTCATGCAGGTAATGATGCATGGTTAATGAACTCAGGTGCACCTTTCCATATGACCTTTAATAGAGATTGGTTTTCAAAATATGAAGAATTTGATGGAGGTAAGGTGTACTCAAGAGTGATGATTCTCATTTAGACATTGTTGGTCGTGGTAAATTTAAAATCAGATTTCTTGATGGTAGAATAAAAAGAATTAAAGGTGTGTTGCATATCCCTGGTTTAGCAAAAAAAATGTTATTTGTGAGCAAAGTAATAGATGAAGGTGTTCACATAGTATTTTCTAATGAAGGATGCAAGATGGTTAGAGGTGCTATGGAGATTGCTAGAGGTGCCAGATATGGCACATTGTATAAGCTTGATGCATGCACTATTGAGTGCAATAGTACTTTTGTGAAAAGCAAGTCTATGGAAGAAGTGAGGGTTTCACCTTCAGCAGATGGTCATGGCTTTTGGGTACCCAAGGGTTCTCTTTCTTCTGAAACAAAGTTACTTATAGAGAAAACTATGTTATGGCACTAGAGACTTGACCACATTGGAGAAAAGGGTCTAAAGACCTTAAAAAATAAAAACTTTGTTGAAGGTTTGTCTAATTGTAATCTTGAATTTGATTTCTGTGAGCATTGAATTTATGGAAAAAAACCATGTTTAGTTTTACTCAAGCTCTCATAAATCTTGTGGTGTATTGGATCTTATTCATTCAAATGTGTTTGGTCCTATAGATGTTCCTTCGATTGGTAAATCCACATATTATGTTTCATTTATTGATGATTGTAGTAGGACATGGGTATATTTTCTAAAGAGTAAATCTAAAGTTTTCAGTTGATTTAAGAATTTAAAGCATTGGTTGAGTTACAGACTGGAAAGAAAATAAAATGTTTGAGGAATGATAAAGGTGGTGAATTTTTCTCTAATTATTTTGATAGATTATGTAAAGATTGTGGTATTCATAGACAATAGACAACTTTGTATTCTCCACAAAAAAATGGAGTTGCAGAAAGAATGAACAAGACACTAATGGAGAAGGCTAGGAGTATGTTGAGTGGTGTTGGCCTAGAACAAAGGTTTTTGGTTGAAGTTGTTGCCACTACCTGTTACTTGATAAACAAGTCTCCTACATCAGCTTTTGTTGATAAGACACCTATAGAGGCATGGTCAGGTCACAAGCCTTCATTAAGAAATCTTAGAGTTTTTGGTTGTGAGGCATATACACATGTGCCAAAGGAGAAGTGAACAAATTTGGAGAAAAAGACTTTGAAATGTATCTCCATCGGATACAGTTATGGTGTGAAAGGATACAAGCTTTGTGAACCTGTTGCACAAAAGGTAATATATAGTAGAAGTGTTATTTTTAGAGAAACTAAGCCTTCTTTTGTTACATTGCTGCCAAAACAAAGTAAACAAGAAGATGTGATTCATTTTCCTTCTACACCTAAGAAAGTTGAATCAAGGCCCAAGGATAGACAAGAAGTTGAGGAGAGATCATCTAGCTCTAGATCTTAAGAGGAGGAGGAAGAACCTCCAACTCAACTCGTTCGTAGGTCTACAATGAATAGACAACCACCTAAAAGGTATACACCTAATGATTGGAGATGTATTTTTTATTTGAATACTAATATGGATGAACCCAAATTTGTAGAAGATACATTAGGTATGAATGATGCATAATATTGGAAGATTGCTATGGATGAAGAAATGACATCTTTGAAAAAGAATGATACATGGGATCTTGTACCATTTCCTGAAGGATGAAAACCTGTTGGTTGCAAATTGGTGAACTCAATAACAAGATTGGTTTAGATGGAGGTATTGAGAAGTACAAAGCATGGTTTGTTGTAAAAGGTTTTTCTCAAGTTGAGGGTGTTGATTATGGTGAGATATTCTCTCCTATTGAAAAAATGGTATCCATTAGATTTTTGTTTGCTATTGTTGTTGCTTATGATTTAGAGGTTGAGAAATGGATGTGAAAACTATGTTCCTTCATGGTGACTTGGAGGAGGATATTTATATGACACAGTCAGAGCACTATGTAGTGAAAGGTAAAAGTAAGTTGGTTTGCAAATTGAAGAAATCTTTGTATGGTTTAAAACAAAGTCCTAGGATATGGTACCAGAAATTTGATACATATTTGTTGAGTTTGGGATTTGAGCATTCTAAATCAAATCATGTTGTATTTATTATAAAACTAATGGTGATCATTTCCTATTTATTGCATTATATGTTGATATGTTATTTATTGGCAAAGGGAAAGGTATGATTTCATAACTGAAATCTCAACTTGCTGATAAATTTGAAATGAAAGATCTTGGTGTAGTTGGATGCATTCTTGGGATGGAAATTAAAAGAGATAGAGTGAACAGAAAGCTATGGGTTGGCCAAAGTAAGTATGTCAATTCAATTTTACAGAGATTTAACATGTAGGATTGTAGACCATTGTGTGTTCCCTTTTTTGTTGGAATAAAGTTATCTATTTCATATTGTCCAACATCTCCATCAAAGATGGAAGAAATGAGCAGAGTTCCTTACCAAAGTGTAGTTGGAATTTTCATGTATGTTATGGTTTGTACTCAGACCATACATTCCCGTTAGTGAGAATTCTCCTTTCCTCGCACATGTCTAACTCCCCGTAGAGTTCATTGGGATGCGCTTAAAAGAAAGTCTTCGATATGGAAAATTCCTTAGATTATCTCTTTGCTATGTTGTTATCATAGTAATGTGCCATTAAAGACAAGATTTCCTTTTATATTCATGGTTATGCGTGGATCCTACTCAGGTGGGTGTGATATTGATAGCAGATGATCCACCAGTGCTTGTGTTTACTTTATTTGTGGTGCAATTAGTTGGATGAGTAAGCAACAATTTGTAGTTGCTTTTTCCACTACTGAAGCAAAGTATATGGCATCTACTCATTCTTGTAAAGAAGCCATTTGGCTTAAGATACTATGTTCAGATATTGGAATAAAACAAGGTGTAATGACAATTTATTGCGACAGTCAGAGTGTGATATGTCTAGCCAAGAACCCAAAATTTCATGCCAAGACCAAGCACATTGATGTACAATATCATTTTGTTCGAGATATGGTTGAAGATGGTAGGGTGAAGATGGTTAAGGTAGAGACTTTGATGAGTTTTGTTGATTCTTTAACTAAGCTTGTGAGCATAGAGAAGTTCAGATTGTGTTCAAATATTATGGGCCTTTCGACCCCTAGCAATTAAGAGTCAATGTTTAATCCCTTCCATTGCTCTTGCAAGGTGTTCGACAAGTGGGAGATTTGTTGGGAAATTGTGTCTCAACCTTGCAATTATATAAAGGTTATTGTTGATAAGATATATATATATATATATATCCTAGTTGCATCAATAGGTGTAATATACAATGGGAGCACAGGGTGGAGGGGAAGAGTGGCATGTGTGTAAATAATTTTTTGTTAACTTTTTCAAATACTCCTAAATGACCGACATATATTAAATATATGATATTGTAAATATGGACCATTAATTATTAGTTTTTAGATCTAATGGTGGATTTTTTTTGGCATGCCTCGTTCAGAAATCCCATATTTTACGCGAGGGAGTTGGCGAGATTGCTGGAAACGCCAAAAGTTTTTCCCATGCAACCACCGCAGTCGTGGTATGCATGATATTTATGTTCATTTTTTTTGAAGTTTTTGTAACTGTTAAAGATCTGTAAAGTTTTGCATTATTCTCCTCCCAAGATTAGTGTAGGAAGTTATTCCACTACCTTAGCTTCCTTACATGTTTCCATAGAAGCTTCATGCTAATAGAATGGAATGGGTAAGGATAATATCAAAAGATGTTAGAGGGGACAATGATAAATGCAAGAAAGGTGAAACTAAGATATAAAAAGGAACTAAACTACATGGGTAAATAAATAATTGAGAAATAAATAGAGAGAAAATTTAGAGTTTCCTTCACACATAACACTTTTTTTAGGTAGAGAAACTTCCAACATGTTAATATTATGAATAGTAATATTTTTATCCTACACAAAAATCCAAAGAAATAAGAAGGTTGGTCCAAAAGGAAAATCAAGGGAGGGTAGGGAGAGGGGGAAGAAGCAACAAGAAACTAGATATAGAATAGCAACCAAAATAGGAAATTATTTATTAGGTTTAGATTATGGTAGGAGTAGATATAATTATTTAGAGGGAGTTTTTATTATATTTCTTGAAAATATTTGTAAAAATATAAAATATAGCAAACCACTTCAAGAGGGTGACCTCAAATAATCAAATAATAATATATGAATTAAATATTTGTTGACATGATGATATGGGAGAGAGTTCTCTTCCTTATTTATATGCTAAACTATGTAGGGACATACACCTTCATCCTAGTTAAGAGATATTAGTGTATTAACTAGTATTTATATTAGGGTTAAGCATACCACAAGTGCTTATCGCTATTATAATTAGGAATATATAATATATACTTAGAAATATATCATATTACGATCATAAATTTTTTTACTATTAATGCAATAGTATGATGGTTATCAAGTTTGTAATTTATTTTATTGTTTGCCAATTTAATTATATTTTTATTTGACTGTTATCTCAAAGTAAATTACTATGATAATTTCAGTCTACTAATTTTAATGGTTACAACTTAGGTATTGTTATGGATACTTATACGACCCTTTTGATATATCATATTTAGACATTTATAATAATATGCTTGATCCTATAGTAAATATACTTTAAATTATTTTACACAAAAAATACTCAATTCTCTCTTGAGAATTTTTTTAATTTTTCAGTTGGTTAATACTCAGCATGATCATCATGTTTAAGAATACATATGTTACATCCAACAACATGAGAAAACTAATTAAGCATACATGATTTAGGAAGAATACTTTCACAGTAAAAAAAAAAATCTATATCTCAAATATTTGAGGATTGTGTTGGATTTATGGAATATCAACCTCATTTACCTTTCCCTCATATTATTAGTTTACACCAATTAAAAAATTTAAATAATTTATATCACAGGCCTTTGTATATTAATATTTTGATTCATTACAAGGTCACTAATTGTATCATGGTAAATATCAAAGTTTCCTTCAATGTATGCACAAAATAATTTATATGTAATATTAATTTTCAGAAATATGCTTATACTCATTCTAGCATGGATTTAGAATGATTAAATGGACATATGAAAGATACTTTATGATCCATTATCTTAAACTTGCAATTGATATCATTTCATATTATACCAGCATCTAATATATTTAGTGTGGTACTTAGACTACCTTGGATACAATAGTATCAACATAGTCCCTCTATATTAGATCAATTTGTTGAATCCATTCAAAACTTGGGTACAATAAAGTGTTTACTATTTGGAAGTAAATAATTATAAGCCTCTTTTTTAACAATTATAAATCTACAACTATGTTCACATTCATCACAAAGCTAAAAGAGCCACAAATATAATAGCCTAATACACAATACAAACCAATTCAATAAACAAGTGTCTTGTGATAAGATCCTAATGCACAATTTTTATAAAAACAAACAAATTCAATAAAGTTGTCACAAACATTAAATGAGTATGTGCAAGATCATGATGAGCCAAAAAGTGGCGATATGATGGGTATGTGTAGGGTATGTGGCTGACGACTTTTTTTTACCTGATTGATGAAACAAAAAGGGTTTTAGAGACATCATATTTTCCAACGAATATAACAATATGCTTTACTTGAATTTAATAAATAATTATTATTCATTTATTTGAATTTACTTTACTAAAGTCCCGATTGATAGGTTGATTGAAAACACTATAGTTAAACCGTATCGCATTTTTGAATCAAAACATAGTGTCACATTCCCATGTTTAATAAAGTCTTCATACTCACTATTTACTTGGAAAAAATACAAAAATATGCATTATTATTGAGACATGAGTCCCTCTTACCTATATCTAAAATCTTATAAAAAATATTATCATTTTATTGTAGTTAACATGGTCAGACAGACACCTACTTCTTATTTCTTCCGTAAAATTTAAGTACTACTGCATTGGAATTTCAAATTTTCACCAAATAGATTTAAAAAAAAAAAAAACCTAGTAGTTTAGAAAATACATTCAATTTGCTACAAATATTATTCTTACATATTTTGAAATAATATAGATAACTTATTCAAATTTTTACGTCAAGTTGCCTAACTCTTATTTTTCTGAATTTTATTGCCACTTAAGGGCTTGTTTTTTCCATGATGATCCTGCACATACAAAAATTCTAGCTTTTTTATACATCCCTTAGTCTAAAATTTAATTGTCTCATCTAGATCAAATATTTGGGAAATTATAAACTATTAATGAAGAACCATGGACCTCTTCACTTATGTAAGCCTTTCTTTTTTTTTATTTCCTATCTTCTAACTATAGGATCCTAACAGTTTTTTCTTGCTAGCTCTATTAGAAATCCTAACTAACATTCCTTTTTATTAGTGAAGTTGGGAGGCCTAAATTTATTTATTTCATAACAAGTTAGGAACCTAGCTAAAAGGACGATGTCGGGTTAATTGCCAACATCTCCCTTTGGATTTGAGACATGGACTAACTACCTCCCATGGATTTGTTTACCTTTGGCATTTGTATCAGGCATGAATAGGTTGATTTTTTTGCATGATGACAAACATGTTCCAAAAAAAGGTATCAAAGCTATGGTCACGGGTTTGAATCTCCTAGGATGATACTAAGGGGGGAATTGTTGGACTAATCACCAATGTCTCCCTTTAGATTTGGGACATGGACTAACTGTCTCCTGTGGATCCATTTATCTCTAGATTTTGTATCAAGCATTAATAGGTCGATATTTTGGTGCAACGACAAATGTGATCCAACAAAGGGAACTATAGAAAGTGGTTGTTGAGAGTAGAATTGAGTAGACCCACATTATTTAAGGTCATATGGATGATATAAATGGATCCAAATGATTCATATTAATGTATCTTCACCATATGACCTAGAAGAGGATAACCTCCTAGTTGAAGAGAATATTAATCATTATGTCAATTAGTCTTTATCGCTAACATGTATTATTCTTTTATACATTTATGAATTCCTCTCATTATTTTTCTTGATTGATCTTCTTTTCCTATTCCTAAAAATGTTTCAATGATATATGGATATATTTAAGTGGTACATATGGACACAGCGGCTAGAAACATCCCCTTTTCTCTATTTTTATTTTCCAATTTGTATAACCTTATATTTTTTCCACTTATATTTATTTTTACCCCATTTATTTAGGATGATGCAAATAGACACGAGATTACTCGTGAATTTCATTTTTTTAAACCAAAAATATAACTAGGTACCCTTAATTTGTGGCTTATCTTCTCTACCTACATATGGATTATTTACATTTAAATAACCCTTTCCCTCTTTACCTCTTATTTTCCTTTGGAATGGCCCTATAATTCATGTTTATTACATGTATTGATTTTTCTTTAAATGGACATATTATGCATCTCACAACATACCCCATTTTTTCTTAGAAAAATAAGGACCCGCTTTTTCTTTATCCTTAATATAGTTTCCACTATCACCAATCCTCATATTTTTCCTTTGGCCAACTTAAGAGAGATTCTTGATTTATATGATCCTACATGAATTTGAGATTCAATACTACCCTATGTCACTTTTGAAAGATTACAAAAATATTAAAGCACAAGGAATTTATGTCAATTCAAAGGATGAATATTGTGAGAAGTTCCTTAGGGTAAATAAAGAAAGATCCATTAAGTCCAAGAATATTCCCTAACCATGATCTATATCTTTTTAATAAAAATCTATTCAATTTAGAAAATTATATGAATATTTTAATTTTATTTAATGCAATTGCATTATGATGAAATTTAAGAATGAAACTATTGAAAGCCCTATATTTTTAATGAAATGGTGAATTATTATATGATTCCCTATAAACTAATGATGATTTGAAATAAAAGGAAGTTCACATAAGGAATGAATCCCTACAAACATCCTAACCAAAGTAGTTATTAGAGTCTCATATTTCAAAATAAAAATTAAAAATATTCTTCACTTCACTTCACTTCACATTTAAAATTCCACATAGAACCATAAAAAATAACTTAAAAAATGATGAATGAGAAGTTGTAGAGAAAAATTTTGAATTGAACATTAGAACTAAACCTTTGTACAATCCATAACAACCAAGTACACATGAAGATGGGTTTCTTACAACCATTAAAAAAAAATCAACCAACCAAACATGATTCTAAAAATATATACTAACTACACTTCCAAAGAAAATTCTTATGAAAATTTTAAGTAATGCATGGTTTTCTACCTTAGTTCTATATGAAATAATAATATATATAGAAAAAAATGAAATATGAGTTCAAGAGAGTTATACCATAATACAATATCACCTCTAGATGGGGGAATATTTTAGATATAGACCTAGGACATACTATTATATAAAATTTTAGTTAGAAAAAGATCAATGTTAATGTCATTGGGCAAGCTAAGAAAGTAGTAAAAAATAGGTTAAATAATTTTGCAGGGTTTCCAACTTCCCTTTAATGCCTTGAATTGTTGTTTGAATGTGCTAGACATTATATACATGTAGATAAAAGCTTAATTATATTTGAGGGAAATGTTTTGGCTAATTTTTATATTGAGGCTATTGGGGACACTTTGCATATCCCTCACTACAAGAAGGTTTGGAATGATAAAAATAGAGGATACAAAAAAAAAAATTAATGAGAGCATGGATGCGTACAAAATAATCATCTTATCCACATATATGGAACACACTAGGATTTCTATAACTAAGCTATTAAAGGAAATACATAGAAGTGAATCCTAACATGAGATAGGAGACATGATTACATTACTAAGTTGAGCAATTATGGGGTTTCCTACAATTTCCACCTTCCAACTATGGATGTAATTATATATTGTAATAGTGTTGGATGGAGAAATTATATTTCATTGGTTTTATATTATTAATGAAAATATACATGAATAACTAACTAAATTAGAAAGAACCATTTTTTTTTAGATGACCTCTTCTCTAGTCTAATCCCTAGGAAGGAAGTTCACCCTCCCTAAAATATAAAAGATATGAAGGATGGGCATAGTAAAGGCACATGTGTTAATTTTCAAACAATATCTTCAATTGGAGAAATAATAATCAATGTTACACTATAGAAGGGTAAATGATTCTTTCTCAATTAGGTTGGTGAGATTCTTGGAAGGAGATAAGACTGAAAATTTATTAATACAAGTAATTGTAGAAGTGAAAAAATATAGAAATTGGTTTATAAAATTTTGAAAGTTCTCTAATATCAAGATATATGGGTTTGTAAATGTACCATATAGGTTAGATTGATAGCCTACTGATAAAATAATTATGTTCGAATAAATAGGGAAATTTTTTGAGCCACACAATTTTTTTGAGTCAAAGCATAGATCTAGGATTAAGTTCTCAATTATAATAGAAAAGATTTATGTGATAAAATTAGCCAAACCATCAGATGAATGTCACAATTTCATAATTTATGTACCAATACCAAAATACCAAATATTGATCATTTTGGAAGGATAGAAATGTGGGTGTCTCCAAGCTTAAGGGATATCACAAATCTAGAATACTTTTGGGCTAATTGTAGTGATATTCATGACATAAGGGGGAAAGGATTTATCAAGTTGGATACACCTCAAATGAAACTCTCCCAAACCTAAATGGTGTCATATTAGGTCTCAGATGATGGTATAGTATTCATAGTGTATATGAAATGAAAAAGTCTTAAATGACCCAATTCCAAACCTAGCTAGGTAAAGGTAGATTCAACAACTTTATTAGAATATTGTACAAAAATAATTTGAACCATAGTAATACATGGTTGGATGAGAAAATATAAAACTAAAGGAATGAGGATTCATTCTCACCTTTTGCAAAGACATAGCTAAGAAAAACACAAAGAAGAAGGAAACTCTAGGAAACATGGGGCCCATGATGTGGTATTAGGATATATCAAACCACATAGGTCAAGGATTTTTAAAATAGATAGTTGGTATGGAATAAATAGAATGATAATCTAAAATGAAATGTGAATACATGCATAAATGTTGTCGCCACTCTTTCTCCTCTACCAAATTATATTCCAAGAGTACATGATAGTATAGTTCTAGTATCTCCAATAGTTCAAACTCCTTAGGTAATAAAAAATAAAAATCACTTATTATGGTTACTCCTATAGGAACTCTAGTAAGGGATGTACAAATTTCATCTCTAGAATAATTGTCTAAAAATATTAAAATTTCTAAAGAGATGTAAGAAAGAGAGTCAACAAGATGTGATAATCAACAAGGAAATAACTACTCCTATGGAAAATACGATACTACTAGAAAAGGAGAAAGCTAAATTAGAATAGAGAAAAGATGATGAAGAATTGATATGTGAGATACCTTAGAATAGGTAAAAGATGATGAAACATGAGTTGAAAAGGTGAATTTTTGAGTTACAAGGATATACCAAACAACTCACTGGGCCTTTACAAATTTTAGATTGAATAATATATACATCAGTTTTGATATCTCAATAAGAAGATACCTCTTTAGATATAATTAGTAACATATCAAAGAGAATTAAAGATTAGGTTAATATTTTTTCCTAGCAAGGAGTAATTGTACAAGTCATCAACTCTTAGAAGAATGTAAAAATATTTCAAGAAAAAAATAGAGAATTAATTGATGAATGCAAGGAGAAGTAAGAGTAGAATGAAATATACCTTCCAAGATTTCTTGATATTGAAATATTGATGATCAAATCATGGTAAAATAAAATATCTCAAGCCATTGGGAAATTCCTCAAGTAAGGAGTTGGATAGAAGCAATAAAATGGGAGCATCAATTATTAAAAGAATGCCTAAAAGAGATAACTAAGAAAAAAATTGAGGCAATTGATGTAAATTCTATAGAAATTATATTGATTGAGAATATAAGAGGGATGAATTTTACCCCAAATGATGATACAAAGGATGTGACATTGATCCAAGAGACATTCAAAAAAATTATCTTAAATTTATAATTATATCAACAAGCAAGGATTTTTTATGTAAGGGTGTTGAATGAGATGATGAAGATCAAGATGAAAATTTAAAGCCCCCATAAAATTGTTTTCAAATCGAGCCTTTTTTAGATCAACAATTTTAGTTGAAAATTCCTATGAGATATTAATAAATAAATAGTTAGGAAAATTTTAATTTATTACATGGAATATAGGAGGAGAGAAACTACTAAGGATGGATTTTTTTTGTAGAAACTAGTGAAAAAGAGAACACGTAAACTATAATTGAACTTTAGTAAATTTTGTTCAAGATGGAGGTATGAATTCTAATACTATTGTGGATTCTTTTATTGTAACTACACTTGATATTTCACATGTAAACAAAATATGCTTTAAATATTCCAGTACCTTGGAATATGTTTTTGGAGCTAGAATCTTATATAATTTTGTTTCTGAACCTCTCATTTTAGATGAATCTAGACCATTCATTTGTAGATAACTATTTTTTTGGTTCCTTCTTCTATAAAAGGGCCATTAATCAATTATCTTAGGGACTGGAAATTGTTGAAAACTATAGGACTGGCAATAAAGAATTATTATTGTTCAATTTTCTTCATGATTTTCTTTTATTTAATGAAATTTTGTAAATAATTGTATTAGGTTAACATATATGAAAGTATTTTTTAAATTATTAAAACCTTAAAAATTGTAAAGTGATTTAAATTTTATAATTTTTTATTATGAAATATTATAAAGCTACACAATTCTTAGGGTAATTTGTGATCTCTTTTGCAATCTAAAATTTCCTTCAATTTTTCACTTCTTATGTGTAATTACGATAATATCTAATGAAGTCTAGGTTCTTTTTTTGTGGTGTTTACTATTAATCTATAAATACTTTGGATATATTTTGAAATTATATTTTTTTAACTCCCTTTTCTTCCTTACCTTTTGTTCATGTTCTTCCTAGTAAATTATCATAGTACATGTATTGCATGTCTCAAAAAATGTTATAATATGAATGAATGTAGTCGCATTTTAGAACAAGTGTCTATTTAAAGTGAAATATATTGATCATTATAATATATTTTAAATTTATCCCTCATCTATATAACTCTAAGAATGTAAGTCCATTTATAAATTTACGTTCATAGTGAATAACTCATTCAAACCACAAGTCAAGAGATAACATCAAAAGTATCAAGATAATTGAATTACATTTCTAAATTTGATTCTCTTTGAAAAGATATATGTTTGATTATTAATGATTGTCAAAGAACCAAATGATGTTGTTGTACCTCAGTATACTTTCATAAACATAGTCATCACCTATAATTGTTATGAAATTTTATTTCCTTTTAAGAAATAACTCACAAGAATATCTAAAAAGTATTCCAATATACATTGGAAGGAGATTCATTTGATTGGTATAAATTGTCCTACCTTATAGTTTTATTGTTTGTTGGGTTCAATTAAAAATGAAACTTTCTTAGCTAGGTTCTAAATTATCATTGATGCTACCATATTATACCATCAACTTTTAGAAATAAAAAGAGGTGAAAGATATTTTATTACTATCATCAATGATCAATTCTAGATGGCTTATTCCAAACATCAAGATACTTAGAGAATAAGTGGACTTGTACTTAGAATTTACTATACTTCTCTAGATCCATTGAGTTCAACATTCATAAGAAGGAAACATCTAGAAATTAATAATTTTCCTAAGACCTATTATGAAGCCATTAAGGTGAATACAAATATGGTATAATTAGTTCATAGGTCCTTGATAAATATCGGTAAGCCTAAAATGCTAAATCAAATGTATAGATTTAATGATGTATTAGCTCATTCAGTTTATTTGTTAATCTAATACATATGTGTAGATACCAAGGGGTAAATCAATCTATGGTAATGCTCCCTAGTCCTACAATTATAGAAATACCTCTAAATAAAAATGGATCTCCTTTCATTTTTCTAACTTGAGAGAATGTGATTGCAAATGTGTAATAATAAAATTAATACCCAAAGAAAATTATAGCACAATTGAAGAAGTTGACAACTAAGGTTACTCATCTAAGGAACTAGAATATATACCTTTAAAATTCTCAAAAATAAAATCAAAATGGTCCTAGACTAAATAGAAAATGGAATATTATGTTGAATAATGGAGGGGGGCTATTGTCTCTTTATAGTCATAATTAGAATGTTGATATTTCTAGAAAGAGAGAACCTAGTTGATGTAGCCCTCAATAATTAGTGTATAATTTTTCTTCAAATAGTGTATACTAAGAACCTTTTTGACTCATTTTTTTTCTTTAGATAGTGTATACTGACATTGTTGTATTATTTTTGCTCTCTACTTATGCTTCATTTACACTCTATACTTTGCATATGCTTCATGTATCCTTTATGTATGCTTTATGTGCACTCTATTTGTTTTCTCAATGTGTTCCTTATGTGTGTTCAATTTTTTCCTCATATTGTGTGTGATAAATATGTATTATGTGTGTGACATATTTATCTTGACATTGTTGATTGATAAGATCCTAATTCTATGGCCTATCACATCTCTCATCTTGACCTGTCATCTTGTCTCTTCAACACTTTAATAAAGAGATTTATCTTATTTGTACTTTAGTGTGAGTGTGAACATAATTTCATTCCCCCACTAAAGTGGGGACTAAATGTAGTGTCATAAATTATCACCACTAATAATTTCACACTAGGTTTAACACTCTATTTTGCATATATGATTAATTATGTTCACAATGTGACTATTTTGGGACCTGATTGAGAAAATATGTTAAATTCCCCAACATTCAAAATTTTGAGAGTTAAAAAGTCTTAGACACTAGTGCACGGTACTAGTGTCCTACATGGGAATGTTAAAAAGGTTTTAAATTAAATATTGTCGACCTTTGGTGTCTTAAAAATTGTACCTTGTCATCCTACCAACAAAAAGTACTTGGAATGTATTTATAAACAACTTTTTTTCTCTCATTCAAAGGATGATAACACATGCAACTTATTTATGAGAATTCTCTCTTTATTCTTGTCTACATGATTTTTGAAGCTCTCTATTGGTGAAGGATATTTTCTATGCATACCAACCCTTGTAGGTATTCAAGGAAACTTATTCTTTCTTCATCAATTCCTTGTGGTAATTTTTGATAGGGAATCACTCTGATAAGGGTTTCACACATATGGTAACTCTATTTTATATAATATTTCATTTATTATGATCTTTGTCATTTTTTTTCCCCTTCTCCCCCGAGGGAATGCACTCTTTATCATATTTATCATTGTTGTTGTGGATGTGGGAACACCAAAACGATGTTTGACATAGAAAATACCCTATACAACATAACCCTTTTCCCTCTTTTGTGTGTGCAGATTTGAATCTAGAATTTTTTGATAGTGACAAGTTATAGGAAGGAAAATCAGACTATGAAAAATGGAAAAGAATTGTGATAAAAAAAACACTAAGGACAAGGGCACCTAGTGCTGGTGTCCTATATTTTTATCTCCTTATTTTCATGATAGGTTCCCCTCTTCACTCTTCATATTTTTGTTTGTTTTCATAAATTTTGTATCTATTTGTGTAATTATTCACATTTTTAGGTTAGGGTTTATATCATCTAGGTTAATTAAATCACATTTTGTCAATCTACCCTCTTTGCAACAAAGGAACAAAACCTAGGCATAGTGGCTCTCCTTTAAGTAAGTTAGATGAGTATAGTTCTTTCATTAGTTTGTGTTCAAATGTTTAGTGGAGAAATGATTGATCTAAGTCAATTTACTAGTTATTTTAGTTTCCCTTTTCACATTAAACAAAAACTATGCAATGATAAAAAAATCCATTTGGTCTATAAGTGGAAAGTTTAGGATGATCAAATGTATGTTTCATGACACAACCCCTAGAAGGTTAGCCCAGTTCCTTCGATTTATTCAAGGGTCTTATGATTCAACAAAATATTTTCATGAATTGGTGGACCATGAATTTGTAACAAATATTTGTTGCTCTAGCTTGTAAAGACTATAAAGAAAAAAATTCAATCCCTCCTACCACCACTTTTTTTGATGTAGGTGTTAATCGCATTGAACATATATAGATTTTTCTACAACAAAAACCTATCTCTCTTCAAATATTATAAATTTAGATAGAATTTAATATTCCAAGGCTTCAATATCAAGTCTTGATATACTGGGTTGACTCAAGGTTCATTGTACTTTAATGTTTCATAAATGGACTTAGAATTTGACAATATTTACCTAGAATCATTGGATCGATAATGAATTATAAGGTATTTTAGTGAATATTTACAAAAATATATAGGTGTTCTTAATGAATATGAACAAAAACCATGAAGTGCACTAGAAGTTAGTAATTCTCTAACTTAAGCTTACTAGTAATCAACAATTTTGAGTTCTAAAAAAATATTAACCTTGGTCCTTTTATAGACATAAGGCACCAAGAGTTAGTTTACACTAATCAATGGTCAAGATCTAATCAATATCAATCAATGAAAGCACATTGATATGTGGCATGTGGGTGGTGTAATTAACTTTGCAATTGGCATGAACTTTGGCACATAGAATATTGATCAAAAGATTCATACCTTGTATTTGGGATAGTTGGAACAAGGGATACTCTTTTTCTAAATTTATAACTTTGTAGGAAAATGGCAACCAACATTAATTTTATGTAGCTTGCAAAATATCTCTAAGGTTGTGACATGGCAAGTGTATGTGAATTGGCATAATATTTCACATTACTGAAAAATTATGTGAAAATTGATCAATTTTGACAACAATCCATTAAATGGCCTCACCATCATGACTTGTTAATAGTTAAATGTTCATAAAAATGAGATGATAAGATAAATCTATTTTATTTCAATATCTTCTCTAAAAATTTCTCTAATAACCCTCATCTTATAATCATTGAATGCAATGATATTTTTAGTGATCTCATTATATTGGGGATCCAAATATCCTTGTTATAGTGTCATTTGTACCTCTATACAATTTTAATATAATTGTTTCCTACAAATGAAACAACTTTGGACACATTGCAAAGAGCTATAAAAGCAATTTTGTGAGTTCTCATCTATCATTCAAAATAAGAAGAAAATGATCAAAAAATAGGATTCATGGATCAGATAAAGCATGGAAGAAGGTTCTAGAAGATAAAAAGGCTGAAAAATTAATATTTTTCAAATTTCTCTACATGCTCAAAAAGAGAAGAATTTATGGATCATAGACAACAGATGTTCTAGCCACATTACTAGAGATAAAAGTAAGTTCATGAATTTTAAGAAATGTGAAGGAGGTTTTGTGACTCTTGCAAATAATTCTATTTCCAAAGTCATCAATAAGGGTACTTCGAGTCTTGATGGTGGTAGGAAAAAAACTCATGATGTTCTATATGTTGAAGGACTAAAGAATAATCTTTTAAGTGTAAGTAAGATGAGTGATAAAGGTTATAATCTATCTTTTAGTGTTGAAGGTTGTGAAATCAAGAAATCAAGTACCAGAGAACTGAGTGTAGAAGGTAGCAGGATAGTTAGTGATATATATCATCTCAGTGAGATGAATGGACAAAACTACCTTAATGTGCAGAGAGAAGAAAGTTGGATTTGGCACAAAAGATTGGGACACATTAATTTTTATGAAATTGTAAAGATAAGCTCAAGAGAAATGGTCTGGGATGTGGAGAATATTAAGAAGCCTCACTCTACCTGTTGAAAACTATGTCATGAAGGAAAATTTAGACAAAGAGTATATTTCATACTAAGGTCTACAACAAAGCCATTAGATTTGATCCATATAGATATGTGTGGACCTATAAGGAAAAATATTCTACAAGGAGACAGGTATTTCATGATGCTTGTTGATGATTAAACTAGAATGAATTGGATTAGTCTTCTAAAAGAGAAGTCAGAATCATTTGAGAAGTTTAAAGCATTCAAGGCATTAGTTGAGAATGAAACTACAAGAACAATCAAATCTTTTAGGTCAAATAGAGGTGGAGAATTTATTTTTGATCGGTATGGTGAATTCTATGAATAACATAGGATCTAAAGGAATTTTTTTGCTCCTAGGGCTCCACAACAAAATGGAGTTGTAGAAAGGAATAACCAGAATGTACAAGAGATGGTAAGAACAATGTTGAGCCAAGAAAATCGACTAGATATGTACTAGAGAGAAGCAGTTCAAATAGTGGTATATATTTTGAATAGAGATCAAATCACACCAAAGATTGAAAAAACATCATATGAGTTGTGGAGAGGAAGGCCAACTTCAGTAAGACATATCAGAATATTTGGAAGAAAATGCTATACCAAAAGTGATGAAGAACATTTGGGTAAGTTTGATTCTAAATCTGATGAAGGTATTTTTCTTGGTTACTCTATGAAAAATAAAGCATATAGGTGTTAAAAAAAAGGCTAAAGAAGATTGTGGAAAGTGCCAATGTAAAATTTGATGAAACAATTCAGTCTACTAGTACTCCAGAAGTAGAAGATGATGAAGAACCAATCCATAATAGTGATGAAGATTTAGAAGTTGTTACAAAGATTCTGACAAAGTATGTTCAAAAGAATCACTTTGAAGACCAAATGTACTTTCTCATTTTCCTTCTTAGTTCTCCTTTGGAGAGAAGGAAAATGAGAAATTACATTTTGTATTTCTATCAAAGATAGAGCCTAATTCCTATAAAGAAGAAAACAAAGAGGAACGTTGCATAGATGCCATGGAAGAAGAGTTAAACCAAATCAAGAAAATTGAAACTAGGGAATAGGTCCCAAGACCTAAAAGCAAGAATTTCATTGAACAAGTGGTTCTTTAGAAATAAGATAAATAAAGATGGAGAAGTGATCCAAAACAAGGAAAAACTTATGTGTATTTAGGATATGCTCAATTTGAAGGTATTGACTAAAGAAGCATTTGCTCTGATAGTAAGACTAGAAGCTATTAGAATTTTTTTAGCTCTTTCAACATTCAAAAATTTCAAAGTATATCAAATGGATGTGAAGTCATAATTTTTGAATGGATAGCTAGAAGAGGTCTACATTGAGCAACCTAAAGGATTTCAATGTTCAAACAATCCAAATTATGTGTGTAGATTGAAGAAGGATTTGTATGGACTCAAACAAGACCCTAGAGCTTGGTATTCTAGGTTGGATATGTATTTACAAAAAAAGTGGTTTCAAAGAGGAAGTGTAGATAGTAATTCGTAAATAAAAGAAAAAGGTGATCAACTATCGATTGTCGTGGTTTATGTTGATGACACTATCTTTGGTTGAATCAGTGATGACATGTGCAGGGTGTTTTAGAATGCAATGAAGAATGAGTTTAAAATTTCAATGCTTGGTGAGTTGTCTTTCTTTCTTGGTTTTCATCTCTCTAAACAAGTATATAAAGGAAATTTTGAACAAGTTGAAGATGGAAGAGTACAAACCGGTGAGTACACCTATGGTTACAGGATGCAAGTTGAGTAAAGATGATGAATCTACTTTGGCAGACTAAACCTTGTATAGATCCATTCAATTGGTAGTTTGATGTATGTGACAACGTCTAGACTAGATATAATGAAGAAGTTGGAATGGTAGTTAGATTCCAGGTGGATCCTAAAGAAACTCATGTCAAAGCTATGAAAAGAATATTCAAATATTTGAATGTACAATGGATTTAGGCCTATGGTAGATCCAAAGAGTGAAAATTTTACTTTGACTACATGTACACAGATGCAGATTGGGCAGGAATCATAGATGATATGAATAGTACAAGTGGTGGAGCTTTCTTTCTTGGTGACAATCTGGTGTCCTGGTTAAGTGAGAAACAAGATTCAGTTTCCTTATCTATAGTAGAAGAATAATACATTGTGGCAGCTTCATTTTACACTCAGGTACTATGGATGAAGCAAAAATTGAAGGAGATGAAGATTAAATTTGATGGACCTATTTATATACTTTGTGATAATACCAGTGCCATAAACATTTCAAATAATTTGGTAATACACTCAAGGACAAAACACATTATAATCAAGTATCATTTTTTGAGAGAGAAGGTTGCAAAAAGGGAGGTGAAATTATTTTATGTTGATATTAAGGATCAAGTAGCATATATTTTCACAAAATCACTTCCTAACTTGGAGACTTTTGAATTTCTCTGGCAGAAGCTAGGATTTTTTTCTCTCTCCTCTTGAATCAAGAGGAAGTACAGGTTGAGAGGAATCTTGGTCTCCCTGTCGCAAGAAGGCTTAGTGGTCTTACATAATGTTTTTTAGAAGTAGTTTCATATGGACTCAGGGGGAGTTGTCTTGAAGAAGATCTAAAGAATGCTCCACATTAAGTTCCACATTTGAAGATTTGGTCTTGTAGTTTGGATGTTTGAAATGGAAAGTGAGATTTAGGTATGCTACCACAATTTTTTCCAAAGTTGGCAGACTAAAGACTGTGTTGTTTTAGTTAGGAAGGTTCAAATAAATGCTTTTCATTTCTCTGTATTTAAATTTATCATCTTGAGTATTGAAAGATGAGTTTATAGGGGGAGAAATACCATTGAAATTCTTTACCTTTATCATTTATGTCAATGGGGGAGAAAGTGGAACTCAAAATGCTATATCCTCTAAGGGGAGAACTACGAACTTGGTTAGGAGAAGACATAGATTTGTCTTCATCTGTGGCCAAAATTTTGTTGTTTTCCATCAATGAAAAAGGGGGATATTATTGAACAGAGGTTGTCATTGATGTCAAAGAATATAAATTATTAGAGGGGGCACTATTTTTCAAGAGATCGGTGTGAATCAAATGGAGTTTTTCTATTATACCCTTCTGTGTTGGTAATTGTATTTTCATATCATTTTGAGTTACAGAGATTTGCAAAAATATATGTTACTAGCTATATTGAAGTGTCTGTGGTATGAAAGTATGTTGTATATTAGGAGTTTTGTGTATGCTTCCAATATCATGCATTCATCTATTCACTATGATAGAAGTAATATAGAAGACCTTACCAGAATGTTTTAGTTCAGTGTTGGTTCATTGTTTCTTATATATCATTTATGGAGATGTTGTAGGCTCTATGATTTAAGAGGATAGCATATCTACACACATTCTATATTATTCCCAATTTTTCAAAGAATATATTCA
>VDFB02321707.1:0-26495 GCA_007258455.2 Sequoia sempervirens
TCACATGACATCTCACAGATATTGGTTTACAAAGTATGAAAAGTATGTTGGTGGAAAGGTGTATCTAGAAAGTGACTCATCTCTTGAAATAATAGGTCATGGAAGAGTCAAAATTCAATTCCCTAATGGAAGAATCAAAGGAATTGATGGCATAATGCATATACCAGGTCTGGCTCAAAATTTACTTTCTATTAGCAAGTTGATTGATGTTGGTGTGAAAGTTTCATTCTTGAATGGTGGTTGTAAGATGACTAGAGGCTCAATGGTGCTAGCAAGGGGTACTTTAATTGGTACTTTGTACAAGCTGGATGCACATGTTGTTCAATATAACAATGTCTATGTAAAGTTAGAAAAGGTTGCTCATGCAGAGAAGGAGAACGAAGCTCCTCTGGGTGTAAACTCTTTAGAGGTGAAACTCCCTATAGAAAAGACCATGCTCTGGCATCAAAGGCTCAGCCACATTGGTGAGAAAGGGTTAAAAGATTTGAAAAATAAAAACCTGGTTGAAGGGCTTGATGATTGTAACCTTGAGTTTGATTTTGCAAACATTGTATATATGGAAAAACAACATCATGTTTCATTTTATTCTAGTCCTCATAAATCTTCTAGTGTTCTAAATCACATTCACTCTGATGTTTTTGGTCCAGTAAATGTTCCTTCATTATCGAAATATAGATATTATTTTTCCTTTATTGATGATTATTCGAGAAGGGCATTTGTGTATTTTCTAAAAAGTAAATCAGAAGTGTTTAGTTGATTTAAAGAGTTTAAAAACTTAGTTGAAAAATAGACTGGAAGAAAATTTAAATGCTTGAGGACAGATAATGGCGGTGAGTTCTATTCTGTAGATTTTGAAAGGTATTGCAAAGACCATGGAATAAATAGGCATAAAACAACACCTTACACTCCACAACAAAATGAAGTTGTTGAAACGTTGAATAGGATGTCGATGGAAAAGGAGAGAAGCATGTTGAGCAATGTTGGTCTGGAGTAGAATTTTTGGGCTGAGGTTATGGCTACATGTTATTTAATAAATCGATCTCCCTCTTCAGCACTTGTTGAAAAAATTCCTATAGAAGCTTGGTCTGGTAAGAAGCCCTCTTTAAGACATGTAAGAGTCTTTGGCTGTGAAGCATATGTTTATGTGTTGAATGAGAAAATATCTAAATAGGAAAATAAAGTTGTAAAGTGTATCTTCATTGGCTACGACATTGGTGTGAAAGGATACAACCTTAGGAATCCTCTGATTGAAAAGGTTGTATACATTAGAAGTGTATTTTTTCGTGAGCTAAAAAATTCTTTAGTGGATCTGCAATCAGAGATGAAAGAAGAAAAGAAATAAAAAGTAGTTAAAATTCCTCAAACTCTAGATAAAGAGGAACTATGAAGTGTAACTGAAATTGAGGAGAGTTCTAGTAGCTCTGAGAGTTTTGATGAAGAAGAACCACAACCTCAGCCTTATCCTTTTAGGAGGTCTACATGTGAAAGGTGACAACCTGAAAGGTATGGTTTTTCCATGTTGGATGTAAATTGTACCTATGCTTTGATTACAAGCACTGATGAGCCTAGGACTGTGAAAGAGGCAATTGAAATGTCTGATTCAAATTCTTGGTTGGAAGCCATGAATGAGGAAATGACATCATTAAAAAAGAATGCAAACTGGGATTTGGTGCCCTTGCCTGAAGGTAGAAATCCTGTTGGTTGTAAATGGGTATTTAAGAATAAAATTGGTCTAGATGGCAGTGTTGAAAAGTATAAAGATAGGTTGGTTGCAAAAGGTTATTCCTAGGTAGAGGGAATTGATTATGGAAAAATATTTTCTCCTCTAGCTAAGCTCACATCTATTAGATTTTTTTTTTATCACTTGCAGCAGCGTATGACTTAGAGATTGAATAGATGGATATGAAGACAAAATTTCTTCATGGAGATCTTGAAGAAAAAATTTATATGTCTCAACCTGAGCACTTTGTGGAAAAAGGTAAATAAAATCTAGTTTGCAAGTTAAAGAAATATTTATATGGTTTACAACAATCACCTAGAATGTGGTACCAGAAGTTTGACATATTTGTGTTGTCATTGGGATTTGTAAGATCAAAATCTGATCATTGTGTGTACTTCAAAATGTAAAATGATCGAGTTCTTATTATTTCCCTATATGTCGATGACATGTCATTCATAGGAAATAGTAAGACTATGATTTCTGATATAAAATCTCAGTTGTCTACAAAGTTTGAAATGAAAGATCTAGGTGCAACAAGGTATATTTTGTGGATGGAAATAAAAAGGGATAGAGGTAGTAGAAATCTTTGGCTCAACCAAAGTAAGTATATCAATATTGTCCTGGAGAGATTTGGTATGACTGATTGCAAGCAGCTAGTTGTTCCAGTGTTGTAGGGAACCAAGCTATTTGTTGAAGATTGTCCAAAATCTCCTATCGAGATGGAGTACATGACCAAAGTGCCTTATGCAAGTGTATTTGGCAGTTTAATGTATGCAGTGGTCTATGCAAGGCAAAGAATTTCCCAAGCAATAGGAGTTCTTAGCCATTTTATGGAAAATCTAGGTAGACCGGACTGGGATGCTGTGAAAAGAGTTTTTAGATATTTAAAAGGTACTTCTCAATATGCTTTGCGCTATCATGGTAACTCGGTTGGATCACAAGAATCCATTAGCATTTGAGGTTATATGGATTCTAATTGGGTAGGGGACATTGATAGTAGAAGATCCACCAGTGGATACATCTTCACGTTGAATGGTGGTGCAGTTAGTTGGATGAGCAAGCGGTAGGTTGTAGTCACTTTATCTACTACGGAAGCAGAATATATGGAAGCAACACATGCCTATAAAGAAGCCATTTGGATTAGACGTTTGTGTTCTGATGTTGGGTTCAATGTAGGGAAAATTACTATTTGATGTGACAATCAAAGTGCTATTTGTTTGGAAAAAAATCCAACTTTCCATACCAAGACAAAACATATTGAAGTGCAGTATCATTTTGTACGAGATATGGTGGAGAATGGAAAGGCCAATCCGGAAAAAGTGGATACTCTAGAAAAAAAATTGGATGCATTAATGAAACCAATGAGCACAAACAAGTTTAGGTGGTGTGCTAGTTTGATGGACCTTGGGGCCTATGACATTTAGTGATCTTGGTTTTGGATTAAGCCAATAAACCTTCATCAAGTGGGAGCATGTTGGAAATGTGTCTTAGCTTACTGGCATGATAATGATGGAATTGTGTTCTCTTATCGGCCAGATAGAGCTTCATCAACGGGACTTTCCTAGTTGTCTCCCTGACAGCCCAATAAGCCTTCATGGTTTCACCTAGCTCCATCGTCAAGCCACTACATGATCGGAAAGACCTCACTAGTTGTCTCCACATTGGTGGTTTGCGATGGTTTACCTTGTCGGCAAGAGGTTGCATCATTGCCAGGACTTTGAGCAATGTCTGCTTTACATCCTTATGGTAGGTTGGAATGCTCTTGTCAAAGAGACTTCAAGTGTTCGCTGAGACATTGGACAAATGTCTCCTCGACATTCCAATGAAAGTCTTTAATGTGCCTATCGGAGAGACCTAGATGGTTCAGTGAGACATTGGAAAATGTCTCTTAGAAATTCTAGTAGAAGTATTGAAAATTTTTGTCAATGAGGCTATGGATGTTTGTTGTGAATTTGGAAGATGTCTCTTCAAAAAAATTTGTTATGCCAATGACTGTAGTGGGACCCACATTTCTAGGAGGAAAGTGATTGACGGTGTAATCCATGCTAACTTGGCAATGGGGATCACATGGATGGTAAAGCATACATCGATGAGACCTTGGTGTATCAATGGGAGAAGTTGGAATCTCTCTTTGGCATGGTGATGGACTTGGTTGATAGTGTATCATGAGAGGCAAGTATCGGTCTGACTCGAATAGATCAGAAAGAGATTGGAGTGTGTCTCTTCGACATGGCCTGATATGGTAACTATTGTGTGATAGTTGGTTTGCTATTATGAATTGGAACCAAATTGGTATGTTTCCAGTATGGGTCTATTGACACAGTTCGATTGTAATCCTCTCAGGAAAGAAAACGCTATAATGTGTAATGCACTAGAATAGCGATTAGAAGTTGAGTTGTGAGTCTGATGAGAGAGAATGAGATTGATCAAAATTGTTATGTTGTCTGAATTGTATGTGTTGAATTAAAATTTGAGAGCAAAAAACTATGACTCTGTATGTGGACTTTGTTCACTGTAATACAAAGTATTTTTGCTTGGTGTGGTGGGTTTTTCTCCCAAAAGGGTTTTCCCATGTTAAATCTGGTGTCCATTTTGTGGTTGTGTTAAATTTTTTCTATTATGTTTTTCTGCTAAATGTGCATCTTTAATGAACTGTAATTTGAAATTGAACCATATGTCTACATTCTTTTCTTATAATTAGCATTATGAAAGTGTTTTTACACCGTTTCTTTCCTTACACACGTGATCAAGTTTTAGTAGTTTTTTGTCATTTATTACTATTTTTCTACTAGTTATTATGATAAAAAATAGTACAGAGTAGGGCAAGAAAATTGGCACTAAGTAAAGTCATCCAATTGTGAGAATAGAGAAATCTATCTAGCTTGACCTAGATCAAACCATCCCCCAGGTGCCTATTGGTCCAAGTGAAGGACCGACCTGGAAGATCAATGTCAACCAAAACAATGTTACCCAAAAAATTTGCCAAATCAGGCATGCTATCAAAGTAGTTTGTAATCCCTCCACACTTCTCTAAAGGATACAAAGGAGAGTTGAAGTCACTAGTCGCTAGCCAACGTGTCCCCCTGTTATGGTTTATCCAATCAGTAAGATCCTGCCAAAGGAAATTTCTAGCGTTCCTTTGGTTCATAGTGTAGACATTGATGAGTGGCCAGGAGCCTCCCAGGTGAGAAAACTTGACACCAACATTGTTCTGACAAAGAAAAATTTCAAAACCAGTTATCCTATTAGGATTCCACATCACAAATAGCCCACTGAACTCCCCATCAACATCGTTGCATGAGAAGTGGGTACCGGCCAAATATACTTAGCTATATTTTAAAAGTTTTTTTTTCTTCATTTTGATTTCTTGTAGTAGTAAAATATCAATCTTATGTTCCATCACATAATTTTTCAATGCCAGCTACTTGTGAGAGCTATTTAACCCCCTCACATTCCAAGATATGACTTTCATTTTTTACCCTCCTTTGAGGACACTTCCAATTTCCTTTGTTTACCTATGGTTATCTCTCTTGTTGTTTCCTTGTTCCTAGTTTGTCGTTGGTTGGGCCTACTAGGATTAGAGTCACCACCCACATTAGCTTTCCTTTGCTTGCTCTTTTTCTTTGAGGTTGACCAAAACTCCTCCTCCATTACTTTGTCTTGTGCCAAACCTAGAGAATCATTCTTAACTGACTCAACTTTTTCTTTAAGACCTCTTCGTCCAAGATTTCACCCTCTTCACTACCAGTCATTATTGACTCAATTGTAACTTTAAAAACCTCTTCCTTAAGAATGTCACCTTCTTCACCATCTTTAGCCAACTCCTGGCTAGGGGAATGAGCACCTTGTAGACCCACCAAGGGTACATCAAGAATTGTAGCACCAGGAAAATTTGTGGCACCGGCTAGAGTAGGAATGACAAGAACCAAAATAGAGTCAATAGAGGATAAATCCTCATCATATTTAAGGGTATCAAAACTAACTGGGGAGTCAACAATCTTAGTGGAACCAAACTTGATTGGGGATTCAACAATCTTAATAATGTCATCTTCGAAGGGGTAGTGATCTTTAGCAACAAACTCACTAGGGTTGGGTACATATTTCATCGTTGCCTTATAAAAACTTGTTGAGTCTAGGAACCAAATTTAGAACACAGCTTCACAGAAGTAGGTAGGGACTTATGCACATCGATTTTGGCCCAAAAATGAGAAAATACTAACTTGGATTTGGTCCTGGTAATGGAGTCTGAGGTGATGAACTGGCCCAAGGAGTCTCCAATACATCTGAATATTGATTCATCCTAGTATTCCAAGGGAAAAATTGACAGACAGACCCACACTGGTGCCAACTTTTTGAGATCAACAATAGGATCGAATCTCGATTTCTAGCAACGCAAAGCTAGACTATGCTTTTCATAGACCCAGGGACCAAAGGAGAACCAAGATCAAATCTTCTAATGCCAAGAAATTAAAGAGAAAGAGCCCTCCCACCATAGAAAATACCTACATTCTCCCTTTGAGGTTCCATTTAATAGAATCCCATCTTCTAACCATATCCATCATGGGGCGAAAGGACAGGAATTGATCCACCACAACATTCTCCATTAAGGAGACAATCATGTCACTAACAGCTTCAAGATAGCGAAGTCAGCACCCAAAGCATAGATCACCTCTTTAGGTCGAGGAAAAGGAATCTTAGCACTCAAACTAGAGTTGGTCAACACATTCTTCCAACCTTTAATCTCTGAAGAAACAGAGACCCCAGGCATAGTCCCACCGGACAAACCCAGATTCACGAGTGCATCAAAACCCAAAATCACGAGTGCACCAAAAATGGACAAGTCAAGAGTGGCCCCTGAGGATATCAAGACAACATGTGTTTGGGAAAGAATCAGGTCAGGGGAGGACAAGGGGGGATCGTGGGGTACCCCCAAAGCAGATTCTACCATGTGCACAAACATTTCAAACACCGACCGAGGAGAGATAAGAGGGAAAATTTAGAATTATGTGATAATATGTTATAACCTTGGTTTGGAATCTTATCTTTCATGCATACACATAATCGGGATGAGAGAGCTATGATCAATATGGTGCACAACTTGATGAATGATGCACATTCTTTGATGAATCCCATGAGAAAGAGAGAATTTAGATAATGCATCATGGTTATGTATATTTTAACCCTTAGCAATTAGTCCAATTTTGTTGATTTCTCTTTTTCTCTTGCAAGGTATATAATAAATGAGCTCAGCTAATTTTAAGATTATATGTCATACACCTTGCAATTCCTTATGTTTGTATTTATTATTCAATTTGTATAAATAATATTCCCACATAGAATATCAGTTTCCCACTTGTAAATTATATTATAAGATTTTATAAGTAAATCTATGTTATGTAGGATTTATAAGAGCATCTATAACATTATAAGATGTGTAAGAGAATTTATGATGTATATAGTGTTGAGAAAACTGGGTCATCTTAGAACGAAACATCTAAGAATTGTAGTGCCTTTAGTAACTTTTAATTTCATTAAATTGTCTCAAAGACACGTAAAACTATGCCACAAAGCAGAATCAAATACAGATCATTTCCCACATTAATCCTTCTAAGAGAAGCACATGTAAATTCAGTTTCGACAACTTGCATAAATAGATTCAACAAACAGAACCAATAAACATGAAAGATGGAACAGAAGAATAGAACACATAGATTTACATGGGGAAAACCCTTTCAGATAAAAAACCCCACACTCCAAAAGATCTGAGCCATTGTATCATTCAACAACAAACAGAGTTACAATACAATCTCAGGCTCATATCCTTTTCATAGATATTACATCTTGCTTCATTCTGAAGACAAACTGGACAACACAATCCCTTATACAATCTTCACACTGTTACAATACCTTCTCACAGTATACAATGTAGATCCTCTCTCTCATGGACATCTGATCAATCTCACAAGTGTTTACAATAAAAATATATTACAACACTCTCTCACAACATACAGAGAAGATTCACATAGAGGGATATTTCACATTCAATCCACACAGAGAGAGTGGATAAGTTAACACCTTCATAGCAGAATTTACTTCTCCTACTCTAGCCCTTGGCTCTCTCTCTTATTCCTCGACCTCACGACCTCGGCCATCTCTCCTTCAACCTCATGGCCTCTACCCCAACCTCATGTCTTTTCTTCAGGATACCATACATTAAAACATATCAATTCGGTTTCTAGTATTTTCATAAGACAAACCGTCAATTAGCAGTTACCATATCTCTGTCTAGCCTTTCAAACACCCACCACTTTGCAGCAGCCAAGAGTCAACACCCTCACGGTATGGCAGTGACTACACCGCACCACCGCAGGCTCTACGTATGACTGTCGCGGGATGGTGGGTTACCTACCACCATACCACCAACCCGCAGCCCTCTTGAATGCACCCAATGGTATCATGGTAAAGGAAAAACCACAAGATACAAACATATCCCCATGCTACCACTAGATAGGTTGAAGACCCCTGCGGTATAGTGGTATCACTGACTACTGCTAGACAACCAAAGAACTCTTGTGGTATGGCGGTAACCGCTCTATCACTAGACATCCGGTGAGCTCCTGTAGTATGGCGGTAATTGCACCACCACAGCCTAGAGAAAGTATACCTACAATATGGCGGTATCCACCACTTTACCGCTACATAGTTGAGAGGTGCACATGGTATGGCAGTAACCATGCTATCGCTCCTCTCTCTTAGTCACATGGCGGTATAGAGGTAAAGGCATGAAACACTTATACAATTCGGCTAGACTCATCAATGATCACAACAGCATTGCTCTCTCAGAGGTTTAGGCCAGTGGGATTGAGGCACACAATTCAAACAATCTCCCACTTGATGAACATCACATTGGCACCTCTAGAGTACTCAAAAATTATAGACACTACAGTTCAGACCCTGATCTATCCAAGTCTCTGATCAATAGCATTCAGGGCACCCAATCAACAAGTTTCCACAGATAATAATCCACCAAAAAATCTACAACTAAATCAAGTATCCAACTACACCTAACTGTCCAACATTGCAACCAATCACAACCTTCCATGAAACCACATAGATTTCAAACATGCTCTCATGCTCCATCAAAACTTTTGCAACATCTAAGATGTCCACCATTTAGGAAATAATCCCTGTCATCTTCCAACATGCCACCTATGGAAGAAAGGTACAAGCAAAAGTGAATATGCACCAATCTAATGAACACAAGCAAAAGATCCCAGTGATATCAATAACAAGATACTTTCATCACTCCAGAAAACAAGATAAAAGCATCAGCTAGAACAACAACCAAACTGACTACTTCTATCCAACTGATAAACCCACATGACTGAAAATAGCACCCACAACAAGTGCTAGATCATCCAATCATCCATACCTTAAAGGTATCAACATTAGCAAACTCATTGCACTCCATAATCAACCCAACAACAAAAAATACAAGCTCCATATGCCAACTAGTCAAAGAAGACAAAACACATCCAAGAACTCCCATTGCACGCGTAATGTCAAATCTGAAATATCAAAAGCATAACAATCCTACCAATGATAGCACATAGAAAGTGTAACCATTTGGTACCAAGGAAACATCCATAATGATATTTATAACCTGCAAAAGAATAACCTACAAGAACAACTCTCACCACAAGTCTTCATAGCTCTCCCAAGTTCTCCACACCCAATAAAAGAAAAAGATTAAGAACCTCCATGTCATCACCCAGGAACATGAGTGAAAACACATGACCACAAGCTAGTGATCACTACAACTCTGACCAAACCTCAAAACAGTGTAATGTGAAGCAAAACATCCAAGAAGACAAGAAAGACCAAAGAGAGCAGCTCTGCACATCATGTACCTATAGAAAATCCTCCTACATACCTCTAAATAAAAATTGTGTCAAGTATGATCTCCTTCAAAACCCCAAGAGAAAATCCTTAACAACATCCAATCGTTCAAACTCCAAGATCAAACACAACATATATATCATGTAACTAACATGGATGTAAGCCTCTCAAAAAAGATCAAACTATTCCACTTCCCTTATCAGGAAATCAGCCCATCAAGTATCTCCTACCAGTTCTCATCAGTAGATGATATAACACAAAGGTCAGGGAGATAAACCATCATGTTCATCTTCCACTAGGAATCCTCCAGAACCATTTAAACAGAAATTCAAGATCCATAGCATGAAAGGAAGAATAAAACACATCTAAAAGACACAATGGGAAAATACCTCTCAAATTATACTACATTGTTGAGCAGACCAAGAGTGGGAAAAGAAAAATGCTCCTCCAAGATATACAAGCCATCATGACTAATCCAAGAGAAATCTCCTCATAGGTCTCTGTTGAACTCATATTCAACCAAGGTATAGGCTTCTCAGACTTTCAACTGAAAACTCATCAAGAGTAACCATCAAATATAGCCTCACCTCATTCTCCATGTATCCATGAGCACCTACAAATGATCATCTTATGATAAACTCCAAACACATCACTACACTGTCATGAAGTATTAGGAAAATGATCAAAGCACCCAATACACAAAGAATTACCAGACCATTGTCAAATCTCCAATCATTTGAATCAGGAACTTATCATGAAATCATGACCTTACCATCCCCTTTGGGAGATACCATGCTCCAAGTGAACATACCATGGTCTCAAGTGCAATGCACAATGTCAAAACTCCAGTGTATAAGCAAGAGTATACCATGATATAAAGTAAACAAACTCAAAACCAACATCACCTGTCAAGTACCACCAACACCTCAGCCAAAGACTCCAAAAGTCCTCCATGGTTCTAAGAGGTTGTACATCCTCAAACAGTTTCCATGCAAATGCAAAAGAAACCTTATGTAGCAACAGGATCAAAGAGTTCCTCCTAGTAACATCTACAACACCAAAGAAGATTATTCACCACCAAGTGATGAATCCACAGTCACTGCTAAAGCTCCCACTAGACTGTGACACCTGAGCTCTCCAAGCATCATGACCAAACATTTGTTAATCTAAAAAACCTTCAAGTCTACTTAGCAACATGTTCATCTGACAAAAATATCAAGTAGCACTTGATCTCCAAACCAAGCAAACAAAACCATCACTGTCAAAAGCTTACACAAGGCAGTGTATCCAAGTTATCCATGACATCGTGATACAACATGCTACAGGTCCCCATAACGGACTATTCAGGTACTCTACACCATCCATCCTCTTATCTCAAAGAAGCTACACCAATGCACAAGTGACCACAGACAAGGCCAACTAACAAGTTTGCACCAAACCAGATTCAAACCTTGTGGATATTGACAATTCACTTTTGAGTTGTCCCACTGCAAACATGTAGATAAAGACAACCCACAACATTGCTCAACCCGTAGATTCAATCACTAAAACATGCAAATTCATTATCACATTAGTGATCATAAACTGAGATACTAAAGAAGATTAACCATGTAGACACCAAGACTCCAGCACTAGATCAAGTCCAAATCTGATTTTCCAATCATGTCCACAACTCGAGCACCAAGACTAGGAACCCAGCAAGCATTACCATAGAAATGATAAGAGACTAATCAGATACCAAACATTTCTATGTAGAGAAAGAATCACACCTTCTCTCATCATGCACAAAGCATGCAAGTAGAGCTGCAACTAACTCATCAAGTAGCACCCCGAGGAAGCAGGGGTCTAGAAAATAGCTCTTCAGCAAATCCACAAAACAACAAGTTTTTATGACCATGTAAAACCTGCAAAACCATAAAAGAAACATGCAAGTACAATACATCTTTAAAAGGAACAGCAGTTCAGGAACCCTAGGCCAATTTCAAGCCAACTCCAAGAGCACCAATATGCACATGCATCTAAGAAAGATACAGGCTATTTCAAAAGCTTTCAAATCATCCAATGATTAACTCCATAACCTTCATGCATTCGAAGTTAACAGAAAACAATGCCTTCCAACACCAGGAAACATCACCCAACATAAGCACTCTCTTCCATGGTTGAGAACAACCCAAGCTTCTCCATATCACCAAGGAGCCTCTCACACAAACACCCAATATGAAAGCTTTGCTACAACACAACCACAAAGCAAAAAAATTCAACCTCATACATTAAGGTTATACCGCTGCCAACTCGGAGACACAGATCACAAAAATTCAACATGACCAACTCCATTGTCTCCATCTCCACCATCCTTCATGTTGTGTGTTGCCTTTGAATACCACAACTTCCACTCATCAAAGGATCAATTCATCAGCCAATTCCTCCATATTTCCTCAAGCCTAACTGACTAAGAAATCTTCACAGGAGAAATACCTAGAATCAGCAACCAAAAGAAGGCTTTGATACCATTTGTTGGGAAAATCAAGTCATCTTAGAACGAAACATCTAAGAGTTGTAACTTTCCTTTAGTAACTTTTAATTTCATTAAATTGTCTCAAAGACACGTACAACTGTGCCACAAAGCGAAATTAGATACAGATCATTTCCCACATTAATCCTTCTAAGAGAAGCACATGTAAATTCAGTTTCAACAACTTGCATAAATAGATTCAACAAACATAACCAATAAACATGAAAGATGGAATAGAAGAACAGAACACACAGATTTACGTGAGAAAACCCTTTCGGGTAAAAAAACCCCACACTCTACAAGATTTGAGCCATTGTATTATTTAGCAACAAACAAAGTTACAATACAATCTCAGACTCATAGCCTTTTCACAGAGATTAAATCTTGTTTCATTTTGGAAACAAACTGGATAGCACAATCCCTTATACGATCTTCACACTGTTACAATACCTTCTCACAGTATACAGTGTAGATCCTCTCTCTCATGGACCTCTAATCAATCTCACAAGTGTTTACAATCCAAACTCTATTACAACACTCTCTCACAACATACAGAGAAGATTCACATAGAGGGAGATTTCACATTCGATCCACACAGAGAGAGTGGATAAGTTAACACCTTCATAACAGAATTTACTTCTCCTGCTCCAACCCTCGGCTCTCTCTCTTATTCCACGGCCTCAAGGCCTCAACCATCTCTCCTTTAGCCTCATGGCCTCTGCCACAACCTCTTGTCTTTTCTTCAAAATACCATACATTAAAACATATCAATTTGATTTCTAGTCTTTTTAGAAGACAAACCGTTGATTAGCAATTACCATACCTTTGTCCATCCTTTCAAATGCTCACCGCTCTGCCGCAGCCAAGAGTCAACACCCTCGTGGTGTGGCGGTGACTACACTGCACCACCACAAGCTCTATGTATGACTGTCATGGGATGGCGGGTTACCTACCACCATACTGCCAGCCCGCAGCCCTCTTGAATGCACCCAACAGTATCTTGGTAAAGGCAAAACCACGGGATACAAACATTTCCCCGTGCTACCACTAGATAGGTTGAAGACCCCTGTGGTATAGCGGTATCACCGCACTACCATTAGACAACCACAGAACTCCTATGGTATGGCGGTAACCGCTCTATCGCTAGACATCCGGTGAGCTCCTACGGTATGGCGGTAACTGTGCCACCGCAGCCCAGAGAAAGGATACCTACGGTATGGCGGTATCCACCACTCTATTGCTACACAGCTGAGAGGTGCCTGCAGTATGGCGGTAACCACACTACCGCTCCTCTCTCTTAGTCACTTGGCGGTATAGAGGTAAAGGCATGAAACACTTATACAATTCGGCCAGACTCCTTAGTGATCACAGCAACATTGCTCTCTCAGAGATTTAGGCCAATGGGATTGAGGCACACAATCCCAACATATAGCATGTAAGAGGGAGTTGCAAAGTGTACTAGAAAAGTCATGAGAGACTTTTGACCAACTTATGATAAATGAGAATGAAGGGGAAGTACATCTTGTAAGAAGGTGTAAGAGTCAAAAATGGAGCACCCAAAATTGATGGATAAATCAATGACATTGGGGAGTTACATTCTCTTTTAAAATGTTGAATGGGGATGATTTTGGGTGATGGAATTTGTGTCGTGAGTTTGAATGCCACTTTTAGCCTCATGGATTTTTCACATGTTATTAAAAACCATTAATGGCTTCTAGGTTTGGACTTGCCTATAATATAATAGATGCATGGGTTGGTTGTTTTGAATAGACACATGTATTTGTAAGGGTTATGTTATCAAATTGAATCCAAATTTTTGACATCTTTTGATAGAGCACTAATAGTTTAAGTGTATTGTAATAGTTCAGTTGTTTCAATAATAAATTGAATGTGCTTTGAAGGTTGATTTTTCTAAAGGGTTTTGCTAAGGATATTTTATGTTTGTGTTTTTTTTAATATTATCATGTAGATCTAACCTTATTTGCATTACTTCTCTCTTTAGGTTAATGTAGAAACTATTTGGTTTCTATTCATTTAATATTTGAGCTTAAAGTTTCATAATTATTTATCAATAGCAACACCTTTTAAGACACATGCATCACATTACAACAAACAAATAGAATAAATTTGAATTATATTGTGATAGTCATTTGTATCAATTATCCATGATAAGCTTAAGTATAACTTCATACTAGATAAAAAAAAAAAGTTTAAATTATATTGAATGTGCTAATTTTACACTATCAATAAAAAATCAATTGAATAATATTAGCTACCAATAAAATTACAAACAAAATATTTTTAAAATAAAATAAAAATAAAGATTGAAAATGAATCTAATAGAATCGTTCAGTCATACTAACAGCAGTAAGTAAATCAGTAAATCTATACTATAATCACTTGGAATACTAATAACTATATCCGTAGAACTCAAAACTTAAATAATTTATTAATAGGTTGATCTGAGAAGTTTTGATGAAAAGAATTATTAATCCATGGAGCCAACTGGAATATATAAATACACATAACCAATCTAGTTGTTATTATTAATACAGATGACACATCTGGTTGTCATTTTCCTGCAAGATTAAATTTAACTATAAATGGAGAAAGGGAAGAATAAACCTTCATGGTGGCTTTCACAAATTTCTAGGTACGTTCAATACCTCAATTAGTTTGGATGATTTTTTCTAAGACTATGGTTGTAAACTTCAGACTTCCTAACTATATAAAAGGCTGAAACTTTGTTACGACAAATTTATAGCTTTGTTTGTTTACAGGAATTTATGTTTGAATTCCTAACATATTATATTTATGGGTGGTATGACAAAGCATATACTATTGTGAAATACTTGTACTAAACCGAACTGTATGATTTGTGGCAAAATATATAACTATTTTTGGGATCAGATTTAACTGTGGTTCTTGTTATGCTAATTTTCGGCTTAACACACCTACTATTAACGTTGAATTGCTGACTATGTTCTTTATTCACATTTTGATATCATATTTAATTACAGTTCTTTTAAAAAAATATATTAAATGAATAGTATTAAAGTTGAATTGTCGATTGTATACTGAATAAAAATATTTAAGGTGTCAAAGGGTTGTAGTTCAAGTTGAATACAATTGGTGAGGATGATAATATGGGATATAGAAGCCATCCATCAAGATTCAAATCCCCAGAGGTGTGTTTGACCCTTGGCTGACTTTGACGGATTGGATCCCCCCACATGTGGCTGCTTAGGTAAAAGTGACTTGTGGCTTAGATGTATGCTACCTCATATTGTTGTAATCCACTACATAAAGACAGAGAAGTTGATATCTATGTAATCCGACTTGTTTCCATCCAAAAAAAATATTCAAGATGAATTTTTTTGCCTCTAAATAATTCTATAAGATGTGAGGTTTTTTTACTTAACAAGTTTATACCATAGAGGAATTAGATGGAAGAGTAGATCATGTAATCTTTTATGTGCATCTTAAAGTGAAGAATTTATGAACCAACTTCTATTTCATATTTTCACAAACTAGTACATAAATATCTAAATCTATCAAGCTTAACTTTTATTGTAGCAGCTTCTTCCACAATTCACTCTAATATATTATCCTTTCTTGAACCATTTTCTTATTTCCCCCAAAGCTTTCATGTGAAAAGAAAAATCTCATGTGGAAGGTGTTGCAAAAGAAACATTTTTTTTTTTTTTCTATTAAGCAAGTGTTGTGCATTTGAAAAGGAAATTATTAGACAAAAAAAATATATATTTTAGAATTGAAAGGAAGTATGATTGTGGAAATACTTCCAACATTAATTTATAAGGAGAGATAATGCAAAGAAGAAAAAATAACATTTTTTTATAATAAAATAGCAAAATTTATAGCAAGTAACATGCAAAGACATGAGCTCACAAAAAACATGTAATTGATACAATATATTACATTGAAAAAACTATTTCAAAGAAAACCCCCCCTTCAAATCTCAAACCAATTCTATTATCAATAATACCAACATTTACAATACATCTCTAGGTTTAAGTCTTCACAAGATATCATACAAATCAATATAGTCCTAGAGATATTTTGACAACATAACATTATTTGTAAAACCATACAATAATACCTCCAAACTAAGCACTAATATAGACAGGAACAAAACCACAAACTATGAGTCATTTCTAAAACCATTTACTAAAAACTATTGGATAATTTAGGAGCCCATATCTAGGCACAACATCTAACACCAAAACCAAGCACTACTAAACTTGGGCACTCAAAATAGTCATATCCTCCTTTTTTCAAACATGTTCCATTATTTTATTCAACTCCACTATTAATTGTCTTTCATCATACTCTTTATTTTGGGGCAACTCTTACACACCTTACAAGTTGTCATAGTTGCATTTAACAACTTGCATGACACAAAATGAGTCTTATGATTGACAAAGTACAAACTACAAATGACATATAGTACCACTCCAACTAGAATTCCCTAACTATATGGGTGTACTAATAAATAAATATAAAATTAATGTGTAATTTCAAATATTGAGATTGTAAGGCATATGCCACCCATCCCAACAAGCACAAGTTACAAAATAATGGCCCCCAAAATATTTACTTTTAAAGGTCAAAGTGGTTGGAAATATTATAAATGAAAAGGAATTGGGTCAAGGACTAGCTTATGATCCATGGGTTGCTCAAGTTGTGAACTTGATAATTTTATCAAGGAGCTTGAATCATTGTAAAAAGAAAAAAAAAATCAATATGACAAAATTTGATACAAGTATATAGTAGAATCTATATATATTATATGGATGTTAAAGGATCATAATTGTGAAGTAGAGAAGTTACCATGGGAAACCCAAAAGAGTTGAAGGCAAAGATAATGATGAAAAAAATGACAATAAAATTTAGTGAAAATAATAAACAAAGTGCAGTATCTTTGGAAGAATTATTAAATAATTATTATTTATGCTTTATATTAATTTTACTAAATTTTGGACTATTATCACTAGATGATAAAATAAATGTTTATATCTAGATTTCATCATCTAATAATAAACATTGTTATACCTTATTAATTGATCATTTTCTTGGTTGATTCTTAATTGGTTATTGTTGAGATTCGTAAGTGATTTATATGTTTTTGATTAAGGTAAAAAGCATGTTTTGAAAGTTCCCAAACCCTTTTACAATTTAATGCCAATAGGTAAAGGAGATGGGCCCCATGAGATGTGGACTTACAAAAAATCCTAAAGGCCAACATGAACAACAATCAATAGGAGAAACAATAAAAAATTAGTAGAGACACAAGAAAAAGAGAGAGAAACTTGAACAAAACCTCAACCTATTTAAGATCAACAATCTTCTTAAGCCTCAGAGTTGCATACCACTTTTTGGTTAAGAAATTAACTTGGTCCTCAAATGAGCTTTCTATAACATCATCTTGGACACTTCAATGATACTAGGTAAGTAGGGTTATAGGCTTTAACCCTAGTCTTGTTGGTTGACCCATCTCTAGTTGTCTTTCTTTTCCTCTTTTGTAGTTCATTTTGGAGAACAAATAGGTTGGTAGTATAATTATTAATTTAATTTTTGGTGAGCTCCATAATTTTGGTAAGGTTGCTCTTCAAATAGTTGTGGTTTTTTAGCATAATCATCCTTTGATCGGAAAAATATATATGTCGTTATTTTTCTTAGATATTGCTAATAATCTTTTCTATCATTTATTGTATTATTTTGGGACTAACATATTTTTGAATCTCCAATTTTGTGAGGTCATGCCCCTAATGTATGGAGTGCATCATGGGGTACATGATGTCACAATTTTGTAGAAACGTGGTTCAAAAAGGAGGATAAGTGCAACATTGGCCAATTTGTATATTGAACTATGGTAAATGTAGTATTTTTGAGTCATCATAGTGGTAATCATTTTACATTCTTGACACATGTCCATTGTATTGAGTTTATTTTATTTGGTTTCTTGTTTTCCATATTGTGATAAGTCATACCATTTATTTTGGTCCTAAGTCATCTTCCATTTTTATGTCACTTATGAATGGGTCATTTTGACCATTGTTGAGTCTTACCTTAGGATACTTGAGAAATGTTAATTGATTGACCATTTCAAATGTAAGTCTTCCCCTTGCTTCCAACAATGAAAAATGAATGAATGTAAAAAAATATGTTGACATCCTTATTCATGGCTTCACTATTGTTCAGTGGAGCTATACTAGAAGGGAAGGATATCAAGTTGCAAAGTTTTTGGCTAAATCATTTTCCAATTGGAATGATATCAATATTGATATTGAAAGTGATAAGGATTGTCCTATATGGGATTTGAACAATGCTTTTAGATATTTTGTGAATGTTGACTATAATGCCTTTCTGATTTCTAGATTTGTAGAGGGATGCTTCATGTTGGAGTTATAGTTCTTGTGTCTTTCTTACAACATTTGTTATTCCATTTGTTAATTATATTTTCTTTTGGTTCACTTTTTTTAACATAAAGAAAAATATTACTTATGATACTCATGATATGAATAATCTTTATGGTTGCAAGGACTTATACCTTAGCTATGGAGATTGGATGGTTCCCGGTCTTGTTTTGATTATCTATCTTCAATCCATTTGAACTTTTAGGATTTTTTGGAATTGGTGTGCCAAGAGTCTTTCTAAGACTCAGAGGCCCACTTTGTAATTTGTTTCTATTTTAATATATTTTTTTACCTTTATCTTAAAACTTAATACTAAGTGTACTATTTTAAAATGTGTTGTGTAGCTTACCTCATAACCCAAATTATTGAATTTGTTAATAATTGAATATATCTAATGATAGTAAAAAGTTCATTTAGCATAGTATAAATTATGGAAATGGTTTTCTCTTTAAAATCATTGGTAATAAAACACCCCTCTCAATTATTTATTGGAATTAATGGATCTTTACTCTAGTTGAGTACTATTAAAAGAAATCATTTTATTGTTAAATTAGAAAACCTAATGCGAGGATGTGGAAAGTGGTTTGTTGAGGGTGAAGTCCTATTAGCAACCCATTTACCATGAGAGAAGCCTTTCTCATCATTTCATTAAGGTTAAGTGCTTGCTTAGCTATGTTCTTGAATATTTTTTGGGGCAGCAAGTGCGAGTGGACTGCAATGGATTAATAGTTTGGTTATTACTTTTATTGGGATAATAGAAAATAAATGAAAAAGTACTTTTTATTTATTTATTTTGTTTTACATAGAAGGATTGGTTGGAATTTGCTTGAAGATTTGGATGGTCTAGAGTGTTGGTTAACTCTACAAAAATCAATCAAGGGTTCATTATGCATTCTATCCAAGGCCATATCACTACATGGGTATATAAGGGCTTTTAGATAATCATAATAAGTCTTATTGATTATCAACTACAACTAAATTTTACATAATAAATAGTGGTTTAAGATTCCAAAGATCAGTTTTAAACTTGTAGACTATGGGTTTTCCTCTTAAACAATGGTTTTGAGCATAGAAATGGTGGGTTTTCCTTAAAGATAATGATTTTGAGCTAAAAATTCATGGTTTTGAAGATTTGAGGGTGGTTTGGGGTAAAAAAAAAAATGGTTTTGGATATTTGAGGGCAGTTTGGGGTCAAAATTGGTGGTTTTTAGGTATTTGAGGGTAGTTTGGGATCAAAATTGGTAGTTTTTATATATTTGAGGGTAGTTTTCTATAAATAAAATGGTTTTTAACCAAAAACAATGGTTTTATGGGGAAAAGCATGGTTTTGACATAAAAGAGGGCTATTTTGGAGAATAAATGATGATTTTGATTGATACAAAGTGGTTTTGGTTGCTATAGGGTGGTTTCCTACTAAAACCTATGGTTTTTGATACTAAAAGATTATTTTCATGTATATACTACAAACAAAAATGTTGGAAAAGTACATATGACAAAAATATGTATTAAAATTTAAAAATAATAATATTTTTTTCAAGCCTCGTAGAAATCCCTACAACTTGCAACATATATGCACTTACAAACAACAAAAAATAGAAAAGAAGGTTAGTGTTTACGTCAGGTTCACCATAATGTAAACAACAAAATTTAAAAGCTAGAAGTCAAACAAACTTGAAAATAATCAAATCAAATCAAATTCTAAGCTAACTTGTAAACTCCACTACAAAACTCAAAATAATTCAATGATGTTGATTTACCTTGAAGGTATGTGGATGCAATCTCAACATAACAATAATAAAAATATGAGCAATGGATTCAATATAATGGACTTGCTTAGATATATGATGGATTTGAAATGATGAAAAGAATATTGTATTTATAGACTTAGGAGATGAGGATGAGGATGAGAACGTAAGTTAATTAGAAAATAAGTGAAGTCAACTCAACTAGAAAGGGAAAATTACATTTTGAGTCACAGGAGGATAAAAAAATTATGGATAAATGTGCACACAAAGTTTCTTTTTACAGATTTTGTTGACTAAGGGAAGAAGAAGTTTCTCAAATGGAAGAAGAATTAACTTGATGGAAGGAAGAGTTGACTGGAGCAATAGATATAGAAATTTTAAGTTTCCTAATGAAGACTAAGTTAACATATTAGTGATGATGGAGTTGATTGAAGAGAAAAAAATAGAAATTGATTGGATAATTATTAGCTCACATTTAATTAAATAATATAAATATTATTCAATTAAGTGGATAAAGTGGAAAATAAAAGATAATTAATAAATGGAATTGATTATTAATTAGTTAATAAATGATAATTAGGATGAAATTAATGATTAATATATGATGTTAATATAAAATAATATCGACTATTAGGAGAATAAGTTCAGTGTCTATAACTACCATCGAAAATGTAGCAGTAAAAAAATTTCTATATTGAACTAAATCTACGAGCTATTTGCAAAATGATCCAAAAGGATTGCCTTCCAAAAGAGATCCTAAGTAGGATATTAAATTAGTGCTAAGGTACCATCTACTATCCTTCATCTCTTTTTTGAAGGTACACCAAATGGTTAGAATAATGGAGGAACACATTCAACACTAACATGAGGTACTCTTTAGTCATAAGGGAACAATGCAAAGACAAAAAATGAAGGAACAAGCTCACTAATACAAAATTTTAACACAAATAATTCTACCTAATATAGATGTAGAGGAAAGTCCTATCTAAGAGCTTGATTTAATTGTCTAGACATACACAAAGGAGTTGAGGACTAAAACACTTATATTATGAAAGAATTTTCTAGTCAAAGATGTCACATGGGATAATGAAGATTTTTTATAGAAGTATCCTCAATTGATCAACACTAAGGAAAATAACTTGTGTGAAGGAGGGAACATGCTACACCTTTTATCTTATAGCATATATAGGGATATGAGTCTTTAGCTTGTGGCTACCATTATTTTTAATTAAGTTATACGATCATCAATATAATCTTATATAACTATTTAAGTTTATGATCATCATATCGGGGGGATCAAGTGCTCTTATCAAAGTCTTTTTGTGGTTTTTCCCCTTGAAGTGACTTATTATTCTCAAGTATTTTTAGCATTTTTCTTGAAATAATCTTCTCTTGTGTAAGTTATTTCATTATACCTTATACCATATTTTTTATCTGAGAAAATGTATCAATATAATTTAGTGAATGAGTAATAAGGATTTTTCTTTGCAAGTGTTCAAACATCAAATAATAAATCAAAAAATATGCACAAGAATAATTCATGTTAGTTATGTGAGCAAAAAAAATTAGTAGGAAATGATGTATCTAGAAATGCAACAAAAATCTAATAATAAATTTTTAACATTAAAAATATCAAAATCTCTATCTCATTCTTCAACCACTAAAAATATTACATAAAATTATTTATTTTAAAAGGATTTTTTTCACTCACCCACTCACTAGCATAATTAAGATGTGCCCCAAAATTACTCAAACTAAAAATTATCTAGAACATCTGAAATTGTTAAATTTAACAAAATTCTATTTTTAACAATTTTACTTTAAATAGAAAACGACATATTAACTATTCCCTATTTTTTAATATCTGAAAGTGACTTAAAACCTAAGTTCACATTCATATATAATTCATAAATGTGAACTTAAAAAGAAAAACACTAATTTGGAGGCTTTAGATAGTTGAATTAGACCCCAAAAAATCTAAGAAAAAGTTATAGAGAAACATTAAAAGATCTTCATGTAAAAAAATGAATTATATCATAAAAGACCCTTGAAAGTTATACTCTCACATAAAGAAACAATAATAACACCTTACTAAATTAAATCTTAGTTAAGAAGACCAATATAAATTATAAAAGATATTTTTTAAGCTAATACAAGAATAGAAAAATATGGTGTATTTTAATAGATTAATAACACCTAACTTAAAAAAGGAACTGACATAGTTTTGATTTTTTCCACTCTTTTACTTTTGTATCACAATTAAGAATATTTAATAAAGTTATGTTGTGTAAATATATTATTTATTTTAGTTGTAAATATTTATGACCTCTTAAATAAAGTCTTTTAGTTTTTAGAGAGAACACGACTCTACTACGAACTTTCTAAAAAATCTTAGCTTTTCTTGTTAGTGTTTCATGTTGTGGATGAAGTCTAAATACACCTAAAATTGGTAGCCAAGAAAGTTGGGGATGTTTCTAACCTAGAAACAATAGATAAAATGGAGAAAAATAAATTCCCTTATGAGGAGAATGAATTGGTCAAAGTTGGAAGTTTTGATGATGTAGTGATGGATTTAAATACAACAAAAATGGACAAAGAGTTGGATGAATTGATGTCAGAAGACCAACCACACGCCAAAATGGGTAAAACCTTAGAAATACAACTTCTTGATGATGTTATTGATGTTATTTCTAAATGTTAAAATACAATTTTTATCTTGTTCTTCATAAGAGGCATCCCTTCTAAAGCAAAGTTTTAGAAATGGGATCATTTGAACTGGGAAAATCGAGGTTGAGAGATTGAAGCCTTAAGAGGCTTTGGTAAAGGGTATGTTTCATGTATGTTTAAATCCACAAACCATGTGTGGATGATGAAAATATGAATCGCAAATAGTAACAATGAAATGAAAGTACAAAATTCACACTTTGAAAATCACCCAATGAAACTCAAGATCTTGGCTCAGAAATGAATAATAAACAAAGTCGTCTTAGCAAAGACATTGATTTGTTCCATTGTGAGTTTGTCTTCAAAGTAATAATAACCATGAAATAACAATATTGATATGATGTAATGATAATGATAAAATGCTCAAAGATAAATGATACCTAGTGCTTGATATTGATAAAAGATAATTTGATAATGCTTGATAATGATAGCCTGACAGTGCTCTTGATAGTAATCATGATCTAGGAGATATAAATGAATGAAGGCTTTGTATTTATATGCTTCACTTGATATTTGATCAATGGTGAAGATTAATTGGAAAGATCAATGGATAGAAAAATTCAAGATAGGGTAGGAGCTAAATTTGATTTTTTTATGGAGGGAAAGTTAAAAGAATATGTGCATATTTTATAGGGAAAAATTTAATTTAAATAAATTATTTTTAATTTATTTAAAAGAAGAGTGTTAGCTAATTAAATAATTCTTTAAAATTATTTAATTATAGTGCACTGAAAGATAATTTGAGTTTGATTTTAATTAATGTTGGAGGGAAAATGATAAGTGATGAATTAATTAAATAATTAAATGAATATGGATATGATAAAAAGATTAAGAAAATTAAATAATTAAAAATTATCTAATTACTTTGGATGAAAAAGGAGAAATATTAGCTTAATTAAATAATTAAAAAATATTAATTAATTAAATGCATTAATGATTTTTAGTTGTCTACACCATGCTCAAGTCATTTTACAATATGACACTTGGGTTAGTTGCAGGAAAATTTGTTAACTACAAGCATGAAGTTTTAACTTTCATCATGAAGGACCATCTCACTCACATTATCCCATGTGGGTTGAATTGCCATTCCATTTTATATTTAGACCCTTTTAAAGGATCTTGTGGCTTAATTGGGTAGAGTTATCCAATGCAAGCATAATTCTAACAAATTTTTAAGTTTAAGGGTTCACTGAAGGGCTTGTGTGGAAGTAGACCTGAATAGATCATTGCTTGAGAACATTAAACTTGTTGGCCTAGGTTTCGAACTAGATTAGCCTATAGTTTATTTGAATAAGTCAAATGTATGTTTTTATTGCTAAAAAGAAGGTCATTTGATTTGTGATTTTCTTATCAGAAGGAAAAAATGGTCCAATGACCTCCAATTTCTCATTTTTCTAGTGATCACTCCCTTCATTATTGCTCACCTATCACTAATAATATCCATCTTTCCTCACCCACTCTTTGCATCCCTTTTTATGTATCTATTGAATCCACCTATTTGTATAAATACATGGTTATGTTGGATTGGTGGAGATAGGTTAGGAAGAGGAAAGAGCCACCTATCCCTTCCCCCATTCCAATCTCCCCCTCTTCACCCCATGAACACCCTCCCTCATCTTCTCCTTCCTCAATGCCATATTTATGAGCATGTTTCCCATCGCTATAATTCCTCTCCTTAGCCATGTTCTAGTGACTCCTCTACCCCTTCTTCTCACTCCCATCATAGATCTAAACTCCTTCGTCCTCAAAGATTGTGAGTTCAGGAAATATAGATTCACATCTAACCTCATTTTGTATTTGATGTGAATCTATATTTTCTTGTTTCATTGTGTTTTTCATTATTTTTTTTCCTAATTTGAAATTTGTAAATGGATTTCATGGGGAATCCTTGTTCATGCTGCAATATCTACTTAAGGTGTTTGTTCTCTTTGTTTTTCCAAGTATTAGGATTGGGGTTCACACATTTGGTGCTAGAAGGAGGGCTGGATATCATTCTTTATCACTTTTTTTTACAAATTTTTGTGTTTTTGTTCATACATAGAAAAATTCCAACACTGAGATATCAACGTCACTGTTTTGGCACCGCTAACTCTTGAACATCACTATATAGCACCATGGGAAATTCAAAGTCCAACACTAGACTCTTCCCACCCAAAAAAATTGAATTCTAAACTCTATCGCCTGACTGTTTGAATCATACGAACTTTGAAAAAAACCAAACTACGACACTGGGAAAAACTATGACACAGTTGAGCTCACTATCCCAACACAAAGCGATGCTAACTAGTAAGCAGCGCTATAAGGGCACCGCTTGGAAATCAAACTGTGATGTAGTCACAAGTTGTATCGTTGGGAGGGAGTAAAAAGTGGAAATGAAATTTTAGCACATGCTTTTTGATTAATGATCAATTTATACTTTGTTTTCTGCTTTTTATTCTCTGTATTTTCTAGAATTTGACTAGTTTTCTCCCTTATAGGTTGGAAATCAAAAACAAAGGAAGGAGAAACATGATGATGATATCTTGTCTAATCAAAGTGTTTAAAACACTTGAATGTTTGCTTAACATTTCTTAATAAATTGTTATCACTTCTTTCTTAGGACACTAATTCCATTTGGGCTTAAAAAGAATCCTTTCAATTTCTTTCTTGCAAAGGTTAAAATGAACATTAGGATCACAACATATTAGATTTTGTTTCTTTGGATAACAGTTGAACAAAATATCTCTCACTTGTATTTTGGTGCTTAAAAAGAACTCAAATTTTTCTTTGTGGATTTAAAAAGAACAAGTGCAACTTTGTTTTTGTGAAGGCTTACTTAAACTAAATTCATTGAAAAAGGACGTATGCACTTCTCTCGCACTTTATAGCGATCTTGAAAATCAAAAGGCCTTTTTCATGACTTTAGGGTGAGACAAAGCAATCACCTCCACACTTCAATTTCTATTTAAAAATTGAACAAAATCTTGTGCGAGTGTGATTAGGGGGCATTATTGTGTATATTCTCTCTCTTTGTTTCCAACAAAGATTGATTGAGTTACGAATATTTTTTTCACTTGCTTTTGTTTATCCTAGAGGGCTTTCCTTGGGAAAGTACTCACCCAAGGTAATTCCACTCAACCGGTAACACTCTAAAGCCAAGAGTATTTCCAACCGGGATATAAATGTGGGTATGGGAGTAAACGCCAATATCACGCGGTTGATTCCGACAAGATGGATCTAGAAGGGGACTCTTGTCGTATGGGTCAATCTCCACAAATAGAAAGTCCTTATTAAAACCCATGTGCTAGAATTTTCCAAAATCCTTTAATCTATTTGTTGGTACAAGAACGGTCATTTTGAAGCCACCCCACACTTTTACGGTCTTTTAGTAGAAATAGAAAGCATGCCATGGGAGTTTCATGGGTGTTGATGCTTAGCTGCCTCGATTGACGTTAATGAGTTGTGGAGGGGAGCCGCTG
>VDFB02321708.1:0-37622 GCA_007258455.2 Sequoia sempervirens
GATTAAGTTGCAGAATGGGAATAATTGGCTACTACATGAGGTAAGACATGTTCCAAAGTTAAGCAAAAATTTAATTTCAGCAGGGCAACTAGATGATGAAGGTTGTGTTGTTACATTTAGTGATAAAAATTGGAAGGTCACAAAGGGTGCCTTAGTGGTAGCAAAAGGTGTGAAAGAAGGAACCTTATATCTTTGTACAGGTCATATTGTTCCTTCTACTTTAATTGTTACAGAAAAAGGTCAATGTTCAGGAACAGTTGCTGCAATTCAATAGGTAGAAGATCATACAGTTGCTGTGGACTCTGAATCAGCACTATGGCATAATAGAATTGGGAATATGAGTGCAAAAGGTATGAAATTACTTCATTCAAATAATGTTTTACCAGGTCTAAAATGTGTTAATATGGATTTATGTGAAAGTTGTGTATATGGAAAACAAAAGAGAGTATTTTTTCTCAAGGATGGGAAGCAAAAGAAAGATTAGAAATTGGAGCTTGTGCATACAGATGTATGGGGACCAGCTCAGGTATCTTCTCTCGATGGCTCTCTGTATTATGTTACATTCATTGATGATGCAACTAGGAAGGTATGGATTTGTTTCCTTAGGCAAAAATCTGATGTATTTGAAACTTTAAAAAAATGGAGAAGCTTGGTTGAGAATGAGATGGGTAAAAAGCTAAAATGTCTGAGATCTGATAATGGTGGTGAGTATTGCAACAAAGAGTTTGAAGATTATTGTTCCTCGAATGGTATTCATAGGAAAAAAATGGTTCCAAGGACTCCACAAGAAAATGGAGTGGCTTAGCACATGAATAGAACAATAATGGAGTGTGCACGGACTATGAGATTGCATGTTGGGTTGCCTTTAAAAATGTGGGCAGAGACTGTAAACACTGTTGTTTATTTAATTAATAAAGGTCCCTCTAATCCTTTGGGTTGTGGTATTCCAGAGGAAGCATGGAAAGGTAAGAAGGTGAGTTATTCTTCTCTCACAACCTTCAGTTGTGAAGCATTTGCACATGTAGATGATGAAAATAGAACCAAGCTTGATGAAAAATTAAATAAATAATTATTTGTTGGATATGGTATTGAAGAATTTGGTTATAGGCTTTGGGATTTTGAAAATAAGAAAATTGTGAGAAGTAGGGATGTCATATTCAATGAGAAAGTTTTGTACAAAGATCTGTTGCTGCAGCATGAGAAAAAAGAAAATGATTATGCAGTGTTGGATGATATTCCAAACAATGATGTTTCAGTGGTTCCTCATGCTGGGCAACAACATCAACAACAAATACCACAAACTCCTGTGAATGTTAGATGATCTTCAAGGATAAGTAGACCTCCAGAAAGATTCTCTCCCTCCATGTATACTATTTTGTTAACTGATGCTGGTGAACCGAAATATTATGATGAAGCTATGAAAGTGGATACCAAGGTTCAGTGGGAGCATGAAATGGAAGAAGAAATGGACTCCTTGCTGAAAAATCATACTTGGGAATTATGCAAGTTGCCTGCAGGTAAAAAGGATTTACCAAACAAATGGGTTTATAGGCTGAACGAGGAGGATGGAGGTAAGAAGAGATTTAAAACTAGATTAGTTGTAAATGGATTTACAAGAAAAAGGGTATTGATTTTGATGAGAATTTTTCTCGAGTTGTTAAAATGACTTCTATTCGTATTATTTTAAGTATTGTGGCTGTTGAAGATTTGCATTTAGAACAACTTGATGTTAAAACAACCTTTCTCTATGGTGATTTGGAAGAGGAAATATATATGGAATAGCCACAAGGATTTGAGGTAGAATGTAAGGATAAACTAGTGTGCAGATTGAAGAAAAGTTTATATGGCTTGAAGCAAGCACCTCGGCAATGGTACTTGAAATTTGATAATTTTATGGCTAAGCAAGGCTACAACAAGTGTAATTTTGACCACTGTGTTTATTTTAAGAGGTTGGATAATGACAACTACATTATTTTATGTTTATATGTTGATGACATGCTTGTAGCTGGGTCTAACATGGATCACATAAGTGAGCTTAAAACAATAGTTAGCAAAATAGCTTCCATATGAAGGATTTGGGGCAAGAAAAAAAAAATCCTTTTTGTATGAAAATTCCAGGAGATAGGAAAAACAAAAAATTGTTTTTATCTCAGGCTAATTATGTTGAAAAGGTGTTGCAGAGATTTCATATGGAGAATGCAAAAGCTGTCAGCACACCTTTGCCTAGTCATGTTAAATTGACTAAGGATACGTGTCCAAAGACACAAGGAGGAAGAAAAAATGTCCAAGGTACCATATGCTTCAATTGTAGGCAGTTTAATGTATGCAATGGTATGCACGAGACCAGATATTGCACATGCCGTAGGAGTTGTTAGCAGGTATTTGAGTCATCCCAGAGTTGAGCATTGGAATGCGGTAAAATGGATTCTTAGGTACTTGAGAGGTACATCCAATAAATGTTTATGTTTTGGGGGCTCTAATATTGATTTAAAAGGCTATGTTGACTTAGATTTGGCATGGGATATAGATACCAGGCGGAGTACCAAAAGTTATGTATTTACAGTTGGTGGGATAGCAGTGAGTTAGATTTCTTGATTGCAAAAGGTGGTTGCTTTATCTGCCACAGAGGTAGAGTATGTTGTTGCAACAGAGGCGGAAAAGGAGATGATATGGCTGCAAATTTTCATGGATGAGTTGGAAAAACAACAGGATGGAAATTACTTGTTTACTGACAGCCAAAGTGTTATACATCTTGCAAATAATTTTGCCTTGCATTCTAAAACAAAACACATACAGTTGAGATATCATTTCATTCGGTCGGTGTTGGAGGATGGACAGGTCAAGCTGGACAAGATACATACAAATGCCAATCCAGCTGATATGTTTACGAAGGTGGTGACAAGGGAGAAGCTGAGCTCCTCTTCAGCTTTGGTCGACCTTCAAGTATAACAGAGCAACAGGGTCCAAGATACTTATTTCTAGTGGGAGCTGTAAGTGCAGCAGTGTCATCCAGGATCAGTCTCCAAGTGGGAGATTGTTGGTATGTGGTGACTGATCATGCTATACTGTACACCTTGACATTTATCCTTGTCGGGCAACAGCCCCCGAAAAGCGGGGGTTCGGGGGCAGATCCCCCAAGAAAAAATTTCCTCCTACTTTTTCGCGTCGTCACCAGAAAAGGAAAAATCAATGAAAAAAGAAAAAAATTGAATTTGTAGAACCCTAATCTAGAAGCTTCTAAGCTTGTTAAAAAGGTGTTCAGATGGGGGTTATAGTATGATGAAAAACGTGATTATTCGCAAGATTGTAATAGGTTTTTGCATTGGCTAATAAAATCATTGGATGGCTACGGTTTGGTGGATGTAACCTGGATTGGGTGAACCACGTTAAATTCTCTGTGTTATAATTTATTCTATGTGTGTTTTAGTTTCTCTGTTTATTAATTAAATCTATATTTAATTGTTATATATCTGCCTTTCTAACTCTAACAAACTCGTCATACTAAAATAATACAAAAATAGAGGATGCACTGAAATGATCAATTCATCAAGACAAAACAATTCAATACAAGTGATTGGGCCTTGCTTTATGATTCCAGGTATAAAGACTATAAGGTGAAGTTACAAACAAGATGGCTCAACTCATATGAAATTTAACATGTTTTTCCTAATGGGTCAGTTCAACTAGCCACCATTGATGCAGTAAGATTCTTGCTCAATAAAATGGCCATAGATTGAAGCTTTACAAAAAACCATTACAAAAGGATGACTTCTTACATACTCTACAAAGGCATTTTGAACCAAAATTACATGATCCATCTCTAGATGCAAGCACTACATCAAGTGAAGTCTCAACAAACGAGCTACACAACTCGCCTACTAATATTTCCCAAGTATAATTACTCATAAACCAACACTTATCACATGCACACACATACACATGTGACAATCGATAGCCTTTATTTTTTTGAACTTGTAGCAGAAACTCATGGGACCCGTAGCAACAAGCCTCGAGGCACATCATTTACACAAGACCTAATTGTTCAACTACTCATAGCACTTGCCACATTACATTTCATCCATACCCGTAGCCACCACCACTTACATTCATATCATGCAACCTATTTGTTCCATCACACGTGTACAAGCAATAATAAATTCCACTCTTCCAAACATTTAATTTCTACAACCTTTCATTCACCACTCACCATTCTTGGACACGTGCTACATCTCATTCTAAGTTACTTTTTCATGCACGACAACCTGCAATACTTCACCATTAAGTCCTATCATTTCAAATCTTTTTGACCATGTTGCATGGCATTGATCAGTCATCTTTGCACACACCAACTTTCGACTCACTTCATGATCACAGGTACTCTTCTTATTAAATAGATATAATTAAAATTTAAGATTGTTGATTTTATATGCATTTATGCTCATACAAATGTTTAAAATTTCATGTATCATAATTCAAATGCTTTATACTTATCCTTCCTGACCTATTTATACTTGATATTTGAGGAAAAATAGCATAATTAATTTGGGGGGAAACGTAAAAGGTCTTTATTGTTATCACACAACCTTAAATATAGATAACCTTTTATAGCCAACCATTACAATTTTCAAATTCCTTCACTTCCTTCTATTGGTTGCAAAAATAGCAACAATTAGTATAGAAGTATAAGAGCAACAATGGTGAGAAGAGAGTATCCAAAAATAGAGTACAAAAGCACAAGGTGATAGAGGTGGTTAAATTGTAACAATGGGAGGAAAAATTATAAGGAGAGAAGCTACAATGCACAATTTGTTATTGGAAGATAGGCAATTATTGCCAATTTTCCAATAGGCGGGTTGGTTGGATTACTTTCTTTGGCTTACAAAATACAATGAGCTAATGACTTGAAAATTTGCAAATACCTTGCAAAATTATGAAGCCATTATAAGAGGATTGAGGGTTGATACTTTGAAGGTATAGCATAAGTATTAGGGCTACCACAAACAAGGGAGGAATTCCCAGTGAGGGCATATGCTATTGCTACCATAAATGGGTTTTCAATGCCTAGAGAAAACCTAGATTCTACATCCCAAGGTACAAAACACCTCTCTTTACTCTGGCTTTGGGTTTCAGCTACCTCATATATTGTTAAATACTTAACCTGCGGTGGCAAGCAATCACTTTTATATATTGTTCAATTTAAACTTCTTAGCCATTTATGCCATCAAAGAACTATGAATGTACCCAATTTCTTGTATAATCTATTAAAAATAATATAAGTTGAATACAAGAGAAAAGAAATAAGTCTACCCTCTCAAATTTTTGTTTGGTTACTTTGTTGATTAAAAGAATCCTTAGAATCCAATTCCCCAACATATCTTGGGAGGATTTTCTAGCTTGCAACAATGTTAACAATATATTTCCAAGGCAAAATGCAAAAGAGATGGGTAGAGAACAAGAAACGCGATAACCTTATATGATTGCAATTGAGGGAAACATACCCTCTAGTTCCCCTATTTTCTCGCCTACTTGCAACATAGAGGAACATGCAGAACAGGAAGAGCAGGAAACTCAACCTACAGCTTCTAGGGAGCAACCCATAATAGAAGGAACAATAGAAACCCTTACATCTACCGAGAGCCCTTCTAACCTAAAGAAAAGAAAAGGTGTGGCCTCTAATTATAAACCTAAGAAGAAACAAAGAAGGCCCACACAACCAAGGAGGTGATCATATTGCTTGAGAAGAAAAGGGCTTGTAAAAGGAAATGATAAAAAGAAATACGAAAATATTATTGTGGTAGAAATTGACACAGATTATGATGAAGAAAAGATTCCTGACAGTGATGCAAAAACTCCAATTTTACAGCCTTTTTATATGAGTAGCAGTTGTAATTTAGATTCAAAACACATTTTGATGGCTAGGAAGAAAAATAAACCTCCAAGAAGCCTAGTTTTTGAAGAAGGGTTTGTACCATCAGAGGAGGTGGAAGAAGAAGAGTTTTTGGAAAAAGAAAAAAGAGCTTATTTTGGAAGGAAATAATGCAAGCAAGGATTTTCAAGAGGCCTTGTAGAGGATAAAAGATTTAGAAGAGAAAATCAAGATATACCAACAAAGGGAGAGTAACAAGGATGCCAGAATCAGAAAATTGGAAGAAAAATTATAGAAATTCGAGCAAGGTTCAAGGTTGGAAGCATTGGCACAACTTGCTATTGTTGAAATGAGCATAAGTACTCAACACCCTATCAACCCAACTGAATACCCAAAGACACCTACTACTCCCACTATGGCAATACTCAACATAAAATTATGGAACAAAACAAAGGAATTTTCTCAAAAGCAAAGAGAATGAGAAAAGGAAAAATCAAAATTATTGGCAACTCATGCTAGAGTGGTTGAAAAATAAGAAACAAATATTAAGAAATTGAAAGTGAAAATAGAAGAATAGGTAGATAAAATAGTCCAATTGTTGAGGTGCAGACCTCTGGCCAAGGTGTATACTCTATTTCTCCAAGATAAATTTTTTAGTTGTCTGTGACCTCCCTCTTGTTGTAAATTCACCAACATTACTTTTAAAGGTATTCCAACAATCCACACCAAAAATGTAGGATCAGTTGTGTGAATTTTATTTACACAACATGATTCTCCCTTATGAAACTAAATGGAATCCACTTATATTTCTGGGGGATGTTCAAATTAGAGCCCTAGCTTCCTATATAAAAAATGAACATATGAGGGGACAATTGCTTCAGGAAAACCGAGAAATGGAAAAAATATCCCCTCTTCAATTTAGTGAAGAATCAACATATCCAGATGCAATGGTGGACTAGTGGATAGATCTCATAGAAAAGGAGGGAGTGACAGTAAAAATAATGGAATGTAGATAAAAATACTACAAGAGATTCAAGGGACTTGTAGCAGTAACAATTAGCCAAGAATTGAATTTTCTTGGAATAAATGGAGGGAGCTTACCCCATAACTCAAAAAGAAGGAACCACACTCCATTTTCAACTATGTGGAAGTAGTTAAAAGAGCAGGTAAGTATATCACAGTTACCCTAAAAAATAGAATCACTTTGCTTCCCCTCACCTTTCATCCTCCTTTACTTTTGTTTCCTATCCCACATTAGACAATAAAGCAACCAAAAAAAGATGCAACAAAGGAAGAAAGATGGAAAAAGATATCAAAATCAATAAGGCTTTTACTTGAACTAGGGAGCAAGAGTGACCCAAGCAGTGGATTATAGAGAAATAACATTGTAATATAACCTTCAACCCAAAACCTGATTAAAGACAAGCAAGAGCTTAAGTTGGGGTGAATGATGAGCCATAGAATAACCTAGTTTCCTATTGTAATTTCATACTTTTATCTTTATTTTTTTCTAAACTTTAAGCCATTACTAGACCTTTCATATATAATTTTAAGTAGTTTAAAGCATTAGGAATTGAACATGTTATATAAATGTGTATATGTATGATTTATGAATGTCCATGAAGTTTGGTAGGATCTTATGTTTAAATTATGGTTAACAATGAGAATGCCTTTAAAAATAAATATTAACATTTGCAGCAAGATACATGTTAGCCCACAACAATGAGCTTTTCAAACCATAGCATGAGGACTATACTTCGATGCAAAGGAGTCAATCTACTGCAGTGAGACCATTTTCAAAAGAAGATAGAGGTGATCATTTAATGATCATGTCATGGATCACCAAGAATTACTTTTATCTTTCAATAAGATAACCAATAGAAGAAGTATGTTCTCAATAGGATTGTGAATTATAACATAAGTTGTTTTGTTGAGCATGTTTTCTATTATAAATGGTGAAACTCATTGAGTATAGAGTCCTTGTTTGATTTCCATACTCTTGTTTTAATAGTTATTACTTTCTATTTTGAAACTCAGTCCTCTTCTTGTTCTTGAGGAAGAGTTGACATCTGTTTTTAGTTTGTTTTCAGCTCACAGATAATTGGACTCCCTCATAGACTCTATATAGTTGGCTACCCTATCGAGGAGGAGATCTAGATTGTATGTGTGATATATTAAATAAGATTTCCTATTATATTTTGTTCAATTTTGTATATGTTTAGAATGAAATAAAGAGGAAGTACATTGATTACATGTTTTTTTGAGTGAGTGATTAATAAGATCTTGTGGATGCAATAACTCAAGCAAGGGCCACTTGAGATATTGTTGAACCATTTTAATTTAGATTGTTGGATTACATTATGCATTAAAATTCTAACTGATAGTTTTTAGTTTATGAGATTATGGATGATACATTATATTTTTTAAATTATAATATGTAGATTGATACTCTATTTAGTACTCCAGAGTTTAGTTAAGTTAGGACATGCTATAGTTTAACAGTTAACTGGTTACAATCTTAAGCATTGAGTACTTGTAGCAAAAGGTAGTTGTTTGTATTATTTTACCCTGTTTTGAGAAATAGAAGTTCATTCTGATTAAAAGTTTTACTGTATTTATATGTGTTTCATTCACCTATACTTAGCTGATGTAGGATGTTTAGAATCCATGAATGTATATATTTTTCCAATGCTATTTGAAGCTTATGATTCCCTGGTTGATGATTTAATAGGAGCCCTCTCCTGATTAATGAACTACTTATTCTAGGAATCCTTAGATTCACTAATTTGTGTGCATAATCATTAGCACCAGTTAATTAGGCATTAGAGGTAGCTCAACAAGCCTCACTTGATATTTATCTAGTTTGTCAAATATTTGTACTAGAACATCTAAATGTCCTTTCCTCATGACTAATTTCTCCAAGAGATCATCTACATTGTCCTCCATTATTTTATGGAACATATCATGAAAATCACTGTCATAGCTTATTGATATGTTGCACCTATGTTCTTAAGAACAAATCCCATGACATTCCAATAATATTTACCCCAAGGGCATGCAAAATTTATCTTATGTTGGTCCTCTTATGTTATATGTATTTGGTTGTATCTTGAAAAACCATCTATGAGGAAAAGCATCTCATTACCTGCCATCAAATCCACTATAATGTCTATGTTAGGCAATGAAAAGTCATCCTCAGGATAAGCTTTGTTGAGATACTTGAAATATGTGTATATGTGTATGCCCCCAATGGGCTTGGAAATAGGTACTAGACTAGACACTCATTCCAGATAATCAATTGGTCTTATGAAGCCAACGTCTAAAAGTTTTTGTAGCTCCACTTTGATGAGTAGTATATTTTATGGATGCATTTTATGTAGTTTTTGTTTAGCAAGTTTTACCTTTGGATATACTTTCAAGTGATGGACCACTAATGCTATATCCAATCTAGGTATGTTGACATAGGACCAAGCAAAGTTGTGTTGGGAAATGCGTTGGTCATCTTAGAAAGAAACATCTGAGATCAACAGTGCCTTCAACAACCTTGTTCTATTAGATTGCCTCAAAGACACGTACTACTATGCCATAAAGCAGAATTAGACATAGTTCATTTCCCACATTAATCCTTTTGAGAGAAAATCATGCATAAACAACCAGTTTCAACAACACCATAAATAGATTCAACAAACAGAACCAACAACCATGAAAGATGAAACAAAATACATGAACACAGATATACGTGGGGAAAACCCTTTCAAGTAAAAAACCCCGCACTCCAAAACCCCAGATCGCCATTGTGTTATTCAACAACAAAATAAAGTTACAATACAATATCGAGCTCACTCTTGTTCCATTATGGAGAGTATATGACAACACAACCTATTGCAACCACCTCTCTCAGCGAGAGACATTTCTTTCGGCTACACAACCACATGGCTCGCCCTTCGGCCTCTTGACCTCTCTGTCATACAACTGCTAAGCCTTTGCCTTTTGTGAGATTCATCTCTCTCTCTCTCGGGTACCTAGCCTCTCAACCCTCTGGTTACCACTACTCTCTCTTGGCTACCCAGCCTCTCGGGTTGCATCTAGCCTCTGGTAATCACAACCTGCTCAGTTAGATTGACCGATGCTCATCATCCTCTAACTATTCAACTATCACACCCCATTAGGGTTTCCACCTCAAGCCACATGCCATCATCCAACATCTAATTTTGGTCATCGGATAAGCAATTGAACAAATGTCCAGCATCGAACTTAGGTTTATCCACCTAACACCATACTGCCTAGTCGAAGAGACATTCATTACCGTCTCACTAATGTTCACCGAGCACATGGGCCCACATGCAATCTGTCCTCCATGTCATCGCCACTTGTCGGCCTCTCGTCACGATTCACCATCCTATCAGGTCCCACATTTGTTGGCTTCCAAGTTGCTATATCATTGAAAAACTGAACTTCAAAACCTCATGTCGAAGGTTGTGAAGTTCCCATAACCCATGACTCACTAATAAAGGGATCACCCTATCGCCCAAAACTTGAACTTTTGAACCTCAAGTCGGAGGTTGCAAAGTTCGCAAAACCCACGATACACCGACAATAGGATCACTCTGTCGCTCCAAACCTAAACTTCCAAACCTCATATCGAAGGTTGTGAAGCTCTCAAAACCCACAACATCCAGACAACAAAGGGATTAATATTTCCTTCACAATCACTAAGTCGGGAGGTTATGAAACTTTAGAACCCCATGACTTCAGTTAGAAAAAACTTGGAAACTACCGACTTAACACAGGCCGATGAAGGAGGAAAACACAACTGCTCCAAGAAGTTGATCAAGCCAATAAATTTGAGTCACATTTCTCAACAAGTTGATCTTTGGTGCCTCTAGGAATGATGCAAAATCTATTTTCTCTTTAGGATCTAAAGATGTTGCATAGAATGTGATCTTAGGAGTGTCAGTTGTTCCAACATTGATTTTCTCTGAGTCTTCTACTAGTACTATTGATTTCTCTTTATGCTTAGCGATGCTAGGGAGGTCAAACCCTTCATCCTTAGGTGCCTCAAAGAGGTTTTCACCCTTGGATACGTCCTTTATTTTAACTTTTTCACAATTTGAAAGCATCACATTGTGGTTTTCACTAGGGGATCTATTTTTTTTTATTTTCTCTTTTGCGACTAAGGGATCCGAATTCCCCCCCAAAGTATGCTTTCACATCAAGGTCTATATTAAATCATACTTTGTGATCTATGGGAGGTATACCATCTCTAAGTCCCATAAAATCAACAATAGTGTCATCATTTTTTAATAAGTCCAAAATTGGTGCTTCTTGTTGGTCCCAATCAATGAGTTGAGGGCAAATGAGTTGAAGGCCATTAGCTTGTGAAGGTGATGTAAAGGATAATATTGTAATGCTATCTATGGATGTGTTCTAAAATAGGTATGTGATGCACATGGGAGAGTCCTTGATGGTATCATTATTAGAAGTATTAACCATGGGAGAAATTCTAACTACCTCACTAGGGGTAATCTTGATGTTAGGGATAGCGTTATCCAATGAACCATACCCAAGCCCTTGATATTTCTATCATTTCTCTAGAATAATGGGTTCTTTATTTCTTTGTTGATGTAGAACAAGACCACCATTACCTGTGAATCCCTTGTTCTTAATAATTTGGAAACTCTTGCTATATTGATCAATCAGTAAAGTTGCTTGTTCTTTCTCATCTTGGTATAACCATTTGAATATTTCTTCCTCTATAACCTCTTTGTTGAGCTCTCCTCACTTGGAGAAAATCATGGGATCAAATTTGATAGTAGAAGAGATTGTGTATGTGTGTTGTGATTTTCCATACTTTTTAGGAGAATATGGAATTTGTCCTACATAAAAGGACTATTTAAGATCACAATATCCACAAGCATTGTCTTGTACTTGAACCTTGATTTATAGAAAGGGGTTTGTGAATGATGAATGATGATGCTAACATGGAAAGATCAATGTAGAATGATGAATGTGAGGAAATATCATTGTTAGGCACTTGGAGTAGTTTTTGATTTTTTCTTCCAAGTTCTGACAATAATGGAATGGTCGAGGGTCCACATAAACGATAACTTTAGTTTTGTTGTAAGGAAATTTGATGCATTGATGATAGGTTGAAGGGAATGCTTGCATGACATGTATCCATGGGTGTCCTAGAAGGATGTATGGTAAATCATTGTCCAAGACTTGACACATTGTTTCTACAATAGTGGGACCAAACTGAATGGGAAGTTTGATAATTCCTTCTAATTCATGCTCATTATCATCACATGCTCTAATGGTAATGATCTTTAGTTTCTCAATATCTCCATCAGAGTATCCAAATTGTTTTATAAGTTTCAAAGTAAAAAATTTCAAGCTTCCTTCACTGTCTACCAAGACTCTTTTGATTTTATTTTTGTGGATGAAGACTTCTACATATAAGGCTTGGTTATGATATGTTATGGAAGGAAGAAATTTTTTAGTGAATACTAGATGATGAGTAGATGTAATAGGTCCTACCATGGCCTGCAATTGCTCAATATCTATGTTAGTAGGAATAGATGATTCTAGGAGTACCTTGTCTAAGAATTATTTATGTGCTACAGATATTCTAAGAAGCTCTAAAATGGATATTTGTGTTGGAGTTTTCTTAAGACGGTCTATAAGATTAAACTCAGTTGTTAGAAACTTGGTTAAGATTTTAGATTAGGTTGGGGATCCTTGAATGGTTACTTTCACTCATTATGTAGTGACTCCACACTCAGGATTCCTACCTGGTATAATGACCACAACAATGTGATTATTGGATTTGTGGATATGTCCTACTATGTTATCATAAGAGTGATTGACTTTGTTATAGTTCCTTGCTTTACCAGAGTCATTTCCTTTACCATAGTTTGGGATTGGATCCTTGTAAATTCTTATATCATTATTTTTAGATATCCCAAGATGATGTTCAATGTTGACTTCTCCTTGATCAATGAGGTATTGTATAAGATTCTCGAGTGTCACATAATTTGATGTTTCATGACCCTTTGTCTTATGGTATTCACAATAATAATTCATTATACCACGAGGGTTTAAATTGGGGTTCATCATAGTGTTTAAGATTTGGAAGCATCACAAGATTGGTTTGAACTTGTTCAAGACTAACTCAATTGGCCCCCTAAGGAACTATATTTATGTCTAGTTGTGTTGTTGGTTCTTATTGACTCTCTTGGAGTATTCATATTTTGAATTTTTTTTTATTATTTGGTGGGGGTTATATGTTTTGTAGAAACTTTACATCCATGACACCATCATTGGTAATATTCTTGTTCTTAGCCCATAGGCGAGGTTTGTCAATAGATTTTGATGTACAATCCTTGTTATCCTTATGGATTTTGACAAGTCCCTTAGTAATAAGATTCTTCTCAACAATGATTCCTTTTTCTTTGATTTTTTCAAAGGTGTTAGCACATTGTATGGCTAAGTGAAAGCCAATTTCGGTGTTAATATTTTGGGCAAAGATATACATAATTTATTTTTTAGGAATAGGCCATTTGCATTTGCTAGCCTTGTGTCTCTAACATTGTAGGAATGAAGCAAATGTTTCTCCTTGATTTTTTTTTGTCACATAAATCGATCATGGTAACTTCATGTTCTATGTTGTATGAGAAATGATAAATAAAATTTTCAACAAGTTCATGGAATGGTTTGATACCATGTGGTAAATGGGAGAACTATTTTATTACTTTTCCTCCTAAACTTCTAGGAAAGAGGTGCATTAAGTATGTGTCGTTGTATGCAATCTCTAGACATGCTATATAAAATTCTCGTATGTGTTTTCATAGATTACCCCTTCCCTTATATTTGTCAAATTTAGGCATTTCAAAGTTGCGAGGGAAGGGTATCATAGCTATATTTCTATCAAATGGGTATGGACTAATATTTTCAAGAGTGTAGCTTTTATTTGTCTATCTTAGTTGTATGTTGGTAATCTTTTGGTGCAAGATTTGAATTTTCAATTCCAAGTCATCATTTGGGTTGTTTGGTGGTTGGCTAGATGGAATATATGTTTTAAGTGTTGAGGAATGGATGAGGAATTATATGATAGATTTTGGTTTTGTGGGATATTTTGAGGGATGTTATATGAATTGTGTAGACATTGAAAAATATCCTAAATGATATCATACACTCGAAATGGGTATACTTGTTGTCTCTTAGAAATGCACCCTATGCAAAGTTATAAAACTGAGCTTTCTAGAGGAACATGGGATCATTTCAAGGCTGTGGGTCACCTAGAGTTGAAATGAACCTCCGAAGAAGACCGACTTCCTTTGGTGTCACCTAAACTAATAATTATGTAAAGGGAAAGGGAGAAGGAGTACATAAATTAAAACTATTCCTATGGTGATATACCGAATTGATAAGAAATCATGAAATGAAAACATGATGAACATACACTGGGAAGCTAATGGTTAGCATTTCACTTACTCAACATAACCACTTTAGACTTATGCATCATTCTTAAAAGGCTCGCTCTACATACATATCTTAAGAAGGAAAGATAAATTTCACAGCTTTAAGGCATGAATATAGATTTAGAAAAACACAGTTGAAAACTTGCATAATCTAAAAATACAGAACTGAGAGTAATACAAACATTAACACTGGCTTCTGAGGTAAACTTTGTGTTTTATTCTAGATTCTAGTTGAGCTACAAAGCATACATCAGCTGGGAGAGGATTGTTAAAAATCACTGACTCTAGAAAATGCACGATCCGAACTCCTTACAAAAAAGGCAAAAATGCCATATATACAAAAAGATATCGGCCCCCCTAGGGTTTTTGAAATATCTGTCTTCAGAAAAATCTCCCCTTAGATCTTTTGCTTGAAATTAATGTTGCATTCAAGTGTGTCCCTATCGTCCATGTTGGTGAAGAGTCGTTCCCAGGAGAAGCTTTTAGATCTTTTGTAGCTACCGCATTCACTTCTGGTCCTCGTGTCGATCTTTGAACCTCCCTGGCAAGTTGCTTTGAATGCTCCTAAGCTCAGAACAGATACACGTTGCCTTTCATTCTTTTAATCTTCTTCTCCATGGTCAGACTGCCACAGCTCGCCTTTAGCTCCCTCTGATTGGTTGATCAGATGCCACATAGATTCTTCGAGGGGTCAAAAGCTCTCTATGTGGAATCGCATGTTGGTGAGACACTAATAGTGTCTCCCTGATGCGATTATACCCCTATGCAACCATCGGCATAACATGTGATAGTCGGTGAGACCTCCTAGCGAGCTATGAAAGTCAAATCGATATCACAGAATAGCATCGGCGAGACAATCGCTTTCGGCCAGATATTACAGCGAGCCCTCTGAAATCACACCAATGCTTCTTACATTGGAAAATCCATCGCTGTCGACCAGAGATTACGTGTTCGGGAAGACATATTGAGCCCCTCTTCTTTTGGCGAGCACATCCATATCGACTAGACTCTGTTTGGTCGGTGAGACCTCATGGTGATATCATTCCAGTCACCCCGAGCTCGTTCCGTTTTGGCAAGAGTCCACCCTATCAGTGAAACCTCTTGCCGAAACTCATCACATTACACCAAAGGCACCTTTTGTCAGCAAGACACCCGTGTGTCGGTGAGACCTCGTACCGAAGGCAAAACACTACCCTGAAACCCCTCATCATTCAGCAGGAGTTCATGCATTCGCCAAGACATTACATCGAGCTCCCCATCTTTTGTCGGCAGGACTCCATCGCATCGGTGAGACCCTACAGCGAAGCCACCATATTACACCGACGACGTTCCTTACATCGAGCCCCTTTTTTTCGGTGAGACCTCAAGCAGTTGGTAAGACCTCGTGCCGAAGGCACCTTGCTTTTGTGAAGGCTCATTTCAGTCGGGACGACTCTTCTTTATCATCGAGACCTTACGTCAAGCTCCCCATCTTTTATCGAGCGCTCCTCACTTTGGCGAGACATTCTTGGTTGGGGAGACATTGTAGCGAAGGCATAAGCTTTCGCCGAGAGCTTCAAAAGTCGTCGAGACGTCATAGCGAGGCCCCTTCATTATTGGCAGGACTTTAGCATGTCGGGGAGACTTCTTATCGAACTCACCTTGCTTCGCCGAGAACACAACCCTTCGGCAAGACCTTATGTCGAACTCTCATCCTATCGCCGAGACACTATCCTGTCGGCCAGACCTCATCCCGATGGTGAGATGTTATGCTGAATACGACCCCTCGGCTAGGCCCTTGCTTGCTTTGGTGAGACTTTCATCCTTCGGCAAGACCTTATAAGTCACCGAGACATTTCCCCGAAATGATTCTATTTCCCCGAGCGCGAGCTTCCTCCTTTCGACAAGACCACACTTTGTCGGCCATACCTCATGGTGATGATGCCTCCATTCAGTGAGGCTCCTTCTAGTCGGTGAGACCTCTGGAAGGTCTTGGCGACTCTCTCCTTAGAGGATTTTCATGCCGAACTTGACCAAGGCATGCTTTCCAACTGAGCTCCCTATGACCTAGCATTAGATGTATGGTTTTTCCCTTGTTGTAAATGTTCCATTTGGCCTCCTCGAACATCTGTCACAAGATTTATCCTGCTTGATTGAGCCCGTAGGTGAAAATTGGGCAACAATACTAACATCATTTTCTCTTTTAACCCATCATCTTTTCGCTTAATTAACTGAATTAGCCTAGCTAATTAATTAATTATCATTTTCATCTATTAACCTAATTCATCAAATTAGGTTAAGTCATCCCTTTTCGCGCTAACATTTCATCCTATTAAATTAAATAAATCAATGTATTTAATTTAATTCCCTAAGTCATCTTATTTAATTAAATAACCCTAAGTTATTTAATTAAATGTCATTTTACCTTTCCCCCTTTCATTAAATCATTTAATTTAATAAAAATCACCTTATTCTTCTAATAACCCCTAATTGTATGATTAAACCTTGTTTAATTAACAATTAATCTAATTTTTCTCCAAAAGGGGAATATTCTCATGGAATATTCCCTCCCCTTTTGCATAATTAAACTTTGTTTTAATTAGAAAAATATCTATTTCCTCACCCATGAATATTCCAAAGAATATTCTCTCTCCAATCATTTGAAAAAGGGATATTCTCACTTGGCTTCTTGAGCAATCTAAACTTGTGACCTCTTGAGCAAGTCACCTTGTGACCTATGTGTGCAGGTCAAAAGTGTGAACAAATGGGAACCCTTGACTAAATCCCATCTTGCATTCTCACCTATTGATGAGAATCCATGATCCATGCTTCCTATTTCCTCCATCCTTGACTGTTGATTGATCTTTTTGATCTCAACCCTTTATTTCTCATTTGCTCTCCTATAAATAGAACACTATTTGGAGACAAATGGATCCATCTTTCAATTGAAAACTTATGCTGTTGAATTTACTCACACTCACACTCACATTTTGTTCACATTTAACATATTTTAGTTCATTTTAGTTGCATATTAGTTTTAAGCTTCCATTAATGTCTTCTATGCATCCATCTTAGCTTGTTTATAAATTAGGGTTTGAATATTTTAACTTAAATATCACTTAGATTAGCTTATATTTTGCATACTTAGATCATTTTTAGCATAAAATCATGTTAATTTAGCTTGCATCATGTTCAATTAGCATAAATCATGTTTTCATCCATTTATCACAAAGGTTTCATCGATTGTCTTCAATAGAATTGACTGAAACAAGTTCATTGATCACGGGATTGGGAAAGGGTCATCATTTCACATCAACACACACCAATTCCAAAATAGGATAAGTTTCAAATGGGGTAGAATAGACATTTCAATGTTTTTATATTTAGAATGCTTCATTTCACTAAATGTTTAGTTTATGTTTAATTTGAATTATCTTGTTTGAAGATTGAGTATTCGTGGCTACATTGTGCTTCAATTCAACATGGATCAAGCGTAATCGACCCATAATAGTATCCTCGGTCGACATTCTAGCACTAGAAGGAGGGAAAACCATCAAATTAACCAGTCTCTATCTTGAATTCCGTTCATTTTGCTTTTTGCAAGAAACAACAACGCCCAAATCAATTACAACAACACATTTTGCAGGTTGTCGCCATATAGCGACGCTATCGCCATTTCGAATTGTGATGTTGATTAAATGAACCAACACTGATTAATCAAATGGTGATGCTAATATAATAAAGAGGTATCAAATATTTTTCAAACAACGACTCTCGACAAAATTATGACGCTATTGTGCTCTCTGTTCTTTCTGTAGAGCGACGCTATCGCAAATAGCGACGCCCAATTTGGGTAAGAAGTTTTACAATCATTTTTTAGCATGTGCTTAAATTTTCTCGATTTATCAAAATACTAATTCACTTCTAACATTGTTCTGGTTGTTAGACTAACAGGGTTTTGTAGGTTGCACAACATGGAGCTAAAGTGAATAAAGCATTCTCATCTTAATATTTTGTGATTGTAACAAGAATTTGACGCTTTGGGGCAATTATAACCCAATTTCTTATGCTTTTTACTATCTTCTCTAAGACTCACTAAATTTCATTTGGGTTTAAAACAAACGCTCAAACGAGACTAAAATTGAACCCCCATTTTATCATCTTCTTATGCGTTTAAAATTGAACAAGGAAACTTAACATTTCATTTGGTGGTTAAAACGAACTCATCACTGCTTTGAGGTGTTAAATTTATGAGTGTTTGTTATGTTTCGATTTACAATGTTGTTATTGGATGAGTATGCAATTCTCTTGCACCACTTGGCGATCTTGAGAAACATAAACATTCCTTAACACTTTGCAAAATCACCTACATCTTTCATTATGGATTAAAAATGAACCCCTTGTGAGTGTAAGAAAAAGGCGTGGTGTGTGTTCTCTCCTTATTTCATACAAACTAGGATGATCAAACTACAAATGTACTTCCTTGCTATTGTTTATCTTTAGAGGGCCTACCTCCCCACTTCGAAAGGAGGGAATGACCCAAGTGGTAACGAGCTAAAGCCAAGCTCTTCCGAACCACTATATAAATGTGTGGTTGCAATGAAAATTGTGATCAACGAGAAGTAGTATATGATAGCTCTCCCCTAGTATCTTTATGATGCGAAAAACCCTTGTTCTAAGGGTTGGGGGACCTCTTGAGGAAGTTTATCATAGTATTCCTTGAACTAAAAGCCCTTACTATGAACCATTATTTAGAATCCAAAATCCTTAATACTTGTTGGTGCAAGAATGGTCCTTTTGAAGCTGCCCCACATTTGTACTATTCATTGTTGAAACAAAAAAATCCTTAGGATCTTAGGATCTTCAAGATTTTGAGATTTGGTGGTCCCGAGAAGTGTGTGCCATTGAGGGGAGCCAATGTCGCCAAATCTCTAACTATTCGCAATGTCTTAGTGTTTGGAGAAATTTGAGTGGGGACTCAACAAGTATAGCCATTTCATCTTAGTATTGTAAATGATTGTGAGTCATTTTGATGCATTGCTTGGTTCTAAAACGTTACAAATACAAACATTCACTATCTTCCTCAAAATTTCAAACCCTTTGGTCTAAATGTGGATACCTTTTGAAATAGCCTTGATATTAATGCTTGTCCTAAGGATTTCTATCGTTAGAGATTCCTAAATATCTTGACTTATATCTCAATCCATATTTTCCAAAGTTAAACATAAGAAACTATGTCTTCAACCTTATGGTTTTCACAAAATGGACATTGTGAAAGTTATGATGTTTTGGACATAAACATTTAGTTTGAAAACTTAACCAAGATAAGTGTTTGTAGTAAAATAAATTCACTTAAGCAAGATTAATTGAAAATTAAACCCCACATGACTATTTGGAGACTGATTGCTCCCATTGAACAACCTGATCTTCTAGGTGCTATCATTCAACCAAACTTTGAACTAATTAATGAAGAACAAACCGATCTCATTAGTAGTTTGAGAAGCTTCATTTTTGAAACAAGAGAAACACCTACCCAATGGAGAAACACAACAACAATCTTGGATGAAGAAGAAGAACAATATGATATTGAGGCTGGAAAGCCCATATTACCACCACCCACATGGAAATAAATATCTTCCTTTCTTCTATACACTTGAACTTTTCCAAATGATCTCACGCAAAGTTAGGATCCCTAAAGTAAGGTCTGTAGGTCATCATTTCAAACTCAGAAATCTTAGTCCAAAAGCTCTCAAACAACACCTTTGGGCACTTCACAAAACTAGAACACCTTTGGGCACTTCACGAAACTAGAACTAGGTTGGTGTATAACTTCTACAAGCATGCTTCAAGAAACAATCCAAACTTGTATTCCTTCTATTATTGTTAGAATATCGGTATTTTCCAACATTTCCAATTTCTCACATGATCTATCACACAGTTAAAATCTATAGGGGAAGATCTGCATCTCGTCATTACAGACATATGTATCGTAATTCCAAGTTTGGTAGGAAGTGGGCCTTAATACTTTATCGCAATCATAACCTCTTGTTAGGAAACTATTATGCTCGAGCTAGGAAGAACCGAACAGGTTTACATACCCACATCTATCCTCTCATTTAGGCCCACATTACTCTTTGGGATTTGAAAACTTTAGAGGTTTAGCATCATTCTCACTACCTTGGTCTTGTAAAACAAAGCTTCACTTTAGGTCAACATTGGGTCAAACATTTCATCCACCCCTCCATCAAATTGCATCCTTCATTCCACCAAGCTTTGCAAAAATTTCAAGTACACCAACACTTTTTGACTTAAAAAAATCTATCAAACCAACCCCTAACTTGGCTACTTTGTATGTGAAATGTATCCTTTTCCATGCATTTAGAAAAATTAGTTATCATCCTTGAACTAGTTCATCTAGAAGGTCACGAGTCTACCCTAAATATTAACAAGTTCATCAACATCCTTTATCCCAACATCAAAACATCAAACTTAAGTCAAAAGTGTTGTTCCAAAATGTTTGCAAAGATCACTCTTCACATCATCCATCTTTTCATCCCTCGTTATCACAATTGCTCCCAAAATACTTAGAGCATCTCTTTTACCTAGATTTGAGTCAACAAGAGAGTACAAGCATTACAAAACACAACACAACTCTCCCAAATGTGACAAAATTTATGGTAAAAATGAGATCACAACACAAGAGAATCATGGAGAAAACAAAAGCTACATTTACCTCAAGTGATCCAAATCCTTTAGAATTTGATCCGAGAAGTCAAGTTACCCCATCATAACAACCTTCATCACCATCAGGACCATACGACATAGAATATATCACACATAATCCATTTGAACTCATTAGAGAAGAACTCATGGAACATCAAGCCTTTGAAAACGTAGCTCCTATCTCCCTATAATCTGTTGCTCATAATTTGACACAGGGCTCCACAACTCCATCACCAAGGCTACATCAAACATACATTCCCGGTATTACAAAAATCCTTGCTAAAGACTTTGGTCATGCTCTTTCATTTGAAATCAACACACTCGTGGGTACACTTGAAACCAATCCTCCATCTCACACGACCACTTGGACACCTACCTTTGGTGCTCCTCTCGTTCCCGAGGATCCTAAGAAAAAATACACACCTCTTAACCTTCATTACTCCACCACAACTTCAACATATCAAGGACATCCCTCTTCATCCATATCCATGAGTACCACAAGTGTGCCTACCATCACGCAAAGCAATGTGGATCCAGTATCTCAAAATAACACACAAGGGAATATCAGTACCATACCAAAAAATCAACCCTTAATGCAGATAGGGACATCTTCATCCAATCCTCCAATTGGTTCATCTATACCATTGGTTTCGCAAAAGACATATGTTCCATCCATTATCAACTCATCCCAAAGCAATCCCCTGGTGACAAATCCTGTCAATACAGGTAATACATCTACTACATCCCCCACACAAGGGAATACTCAAGACATGGGACAAGCAAACCATTTTAATCAATGGAATCAAGGTCCTAGTGTGTCATTTCCATCACATAATCTAATGTCACCATCCTCAACTTTTTCCACAATCCCCTTTACTATGCCAAGACAAACAGTATCTCAAACGTACATTCCTCCCCTCAATCCACTATCTTACAAGGAATGTTAAGCCAAGGGAATTCCCAACCTCTCATCACCAATCCGCTACCCACTCAAAACATCAACACCCACAATCCCCCATTGATGTCCCAACAACCACCTGATCCTACATTACAAGTACATGCCTTAGCTTTACAACAAGCCTATCAACAAGCCCTAGCAGTGCAACAACAAGTAACCTTAGCACAACAACAACATCAAGCAGCCTTATTAGCACATCAACAACAACAAGCCCAACAACAAGCCACCCTAGTAACACAACAACAACAACAACAACAATAGTAACAACAAGCCACCCTAGCAGCACAACAACAACAAGTCACCTTAGCAGCACAACAAGCAGCCTTAGCACAACAACAAAAACAACATCAAGTAGCTTTATTAGCACAAAAACAACAAGCTCAACAACAAGCCTTACTAGCTCAATAGTATGTCCAACAACAACAAGGTTCCTATTATAACCCTCAATCGCGCATCGTCAATACAAATGTGTTAAGAAAATATACATCAATACCCCAATTGCCTTCACATAATGCTACCCCACCATACACCCCATACAACACATCCTCATATCAAAATCCTACATATAATTCATCCATCATCCCACCATATGTTCCTCCACCAAATCGGCAAGATGATCTAGCATCGCAATTTAAGGCACTATCACAAGAAATACAAGACCTTCGCATGGGCAAGGCAAAGATGCGCCATACACAGAACTTGTGTCCCTATCCATTTGATTGAAACATCGCAATGGTACCATTCCCTCCTGGTTTTGAAATCCCCAAATTTGATAAATATAAAGGGAGAGGAAGTCTTGTGGACCATGTCAAGGATTTTAACGTCATGTGTATGGAGCTTGCTTACAACGATTCATATTTAATGTGCCTCTTCCCTCGAAGGTTAATAGGACCGACTATGGATTGGTTTTCTCATCTGCCTCCCAGTATCAAAACTTTTCAAGAAATTATTGATAAATTCATCGATCACTTCTTCAATCTTGACATGAATGTCATTCTAGAGGAATTGTATACTCTCAGATAAAATAAAGGAGAAACTTTCGCCAATTTCATGCAACAGTGGAGACAAAGAGCTAGTAAAATCAAGTGGCCTCTTCCCGATGAACAACAAGTGGGAATCATCATAGCAAATATAGATCCACATCTATCCTTCCACTTGAAAATGTAGTGCATCACATTCTATGATGAGCTTGTCCCTAGAGCCCTTAACATCGAGAGAGCTCTAATATCATAGGGAAATACTCAAGCTTATAAAGACAATCTCCCATCACCTAACAACAAGCCTCGTGTCTGGGCTAAGAACAAGAACATAACAAACGATGGTGTGGTAGAGGCTAAACTAGTCCTAAGTGATCCTAGGCCAAACAATACTCAAGTTGCTAACATCCAACCAATTGTGCAACAAACAACACCCCCGCAGAACAGTCAAATCAATAACACCAAAATGCAAAGGCGAACCCCTCACAAGAACAACTATCCTAAATGCAAGTACACACATTTAGTGATATCAAGTTTCCACAATCTGTAATGTTTATCCAAGTGATTTTTGGATTCAATTGTGTGTGAATTTTTTGCATCATCGACATTTCAGATCACACTCTGTGATCCATCATCAGGATGAAAGCAGAGAGCACTAGGAGAAAAATGAACAATTGCAGACCAAGACCTAGTTATCTAAACACATTGAAAACACATGAAAAAGTTGGTAGAATCAAATATGACTGCACTTCCCAAATTTGAAAACTACCAAGAACCACAAGAGAAACCATCCTGGTACAACGCAAATGACCTTCGTGACTTTCACAAGATCAAGGGACACAAAACAACAAACTGCATGAGGCTCAAAAACATTATCCAAGACCTCATAGAAAATGATACTATATCTGTTGAGGTACCAGCCAGGAATCAGGATCTTAAGATATACAAGAACCCTATGTTGGAACATAACAAAGCAAACAACACTAGGAAAGCTAAGGATTACACAAACGTACAACATACCTATTCCAATGTAGTTGCTTCCTGTGATAGTGTCATCATTGTCGTCACCATCAAAGGGCATAGTGCAGAGTGTGGAGTCACTACACAACGTGGTAAAGTCACCATCTAAGGAGTCCCACCCCAATCTAGGGCATAACCTACTTAGCCATCAACAAGTACCAGCAAGTATAATCTCTTGGATTAGCTTAAGAAGACCCCTGCACAAATATCAATCTTAGAGTTGTTAAGGCTATCACCCGCACATAGGGAAATCTTGGAGAAAACTTTATCAAAGTCATCTATTCCCAAGGATATCGATACTAATTAGTTTCAAGCTATCGTAGGACATATCGCTAATCACCTTCTCACCTTCTCAGAGCAAGACCTACTGTCACTGCCATCTCATAACCGTGCTTTACACCTTGAGGTTATCATTCATAAGAACAAGGTCAAAAGAGTCTTAGTAAATGGAGGTGCTAGATTGAACATTTGCACCCTTAAGCTGATAAAAAATATAGGCTATTCAGAGGATACTATTGAGAAGACAAAGAGTACCACCATCAGGGCATATGATGACCAAGAATGAGTATCACAAGGTATCATTGCATTACCCATTCAAGTAGGCCCTCTTATCATAGAAAATACATGCCAAGTGTTGGACCTTGATCTTCCCTACAACATACTGCTTGGTTGACCTTAGATCCATTCCTTAAAAGTTGTAGCCTTGACTTATCATCAATGTGTGAAATTTCCTTTCGAGGGTAGAGAGATTACTATCCATGCAGATCCTGAGCCTTTTTACTATTGCAAAAATATTGAAGCCAAGTTCTATTAAAGCCTACACCTTCTACCTTATTTTTTGACCCATCATCCCTTGCATCTATCTCTAAAATTAAGGCACCTATAGTGCAGAACATACCTAATATCAAAGCAGTGATCCAAGATGATGGTTGTGGGAACTACAAGCTAATGAAGAACACCTTTGTCTTAGGAGAGATACCTATTTCCCCTCAATCTCATGGGAAACCTACATCCGACAAAAAAGAGCCTGAAACTATCAAGATGGAAGCTACTACCTTCACCAAGTGGGGGGATTTGAATCAAGAAGATGTCAATGAGGACGATATCTCTAAGCTCCTCTATCAAGATGAATGACTTGTCCCCACTCTTCCTATGTAAGATGATAACAAAAGCTTGTAGCTCATGAAGGGAATGGGATATAACAAAAAAAAGAAGCTAGGACAAAATGATAATGGTTACTAGAACCCATCATTCCTGAGAAATGACTAAAGAATCTTGGCCTAGGTTGTACTACTAGCAAGGTCATCCTTATTGGAAAAGGTACCTTCGCTAAACGAGTTGAGGCTTCCTCTTGGTTACCTACATCACATGATATGACTTTAGATGGCTTCCCTCTTGATGTTTCTAGCCTATTTGAAAACAACTCCCTCTTCATGATATCCATTACATCCTTTGTTTCAAGCAATCAACCAACTGAAATATGCCTAGTCTACCCATAATTCATTGACATGAACCAACAAGGACAACCAATTCATGATTTCTTTGAAAACGATGATGCGATCTTAGAATTCATGGGACTCTGTGACAACTTACCATGGGCAGATCACAAAGCCGGTTTTGACATAAAGCTAGATACAGAGGCGTACTATGGGGAGACAATTGAATCCTTTAGTTGCAAAATTGATGAAATGCAACTAACATGCTGATCTTTAAGTAAAAACCAGACTGTGTCACTTATTGATCCTAAAAAAGTAATTAAAAAAAAGGACACATTCGATGAAGAAAACCTCTTTGAGGCACCCAGGGATGAAGGATTCAATTTCCCCCTTAGTGCAATGCATCCAGAGAAGTCAACATTAATAGCAGAAAAAGCCACTCTAGTCAATGTGGGAACAAAAGAGGCACCTAAGATCACTTTTTATGTTGAATCCTTGTTGGACGAAGAACAGAAAAACCTGGAAACATTTTTAAAGGAGCACAAAGCTAACTTTTCATGGTCATACACAGATATGCCAGGGCTCGACCCAGAAGTGGTTGTGCATCACTTAGTTGTGTATCCTGAAGCTAAGCCAGTTAAGCAGAAATTAAGGAAGATGCACCCTTAGATAACACTTTTGGTCGAACTCGAGTTACAAAAGCTTCTTGATGTTGGATTCATTCAACCAATAGATTATCCTAAGTGGGTTTCAAACTTGGAACTAGTCTCAAAACCCACTGGGGGCATCATAGATTTCAGAGACTTAAACAAGGCATGCCTGAAGGATGATTTCCCTCTTCCCAATATTGACCTCATCATGGAATTAATAGTTGGGAATGAAATTTTTTCACTCATGGATGGTTTTTTAGGCTACAATCAAATCATAATCGCCAAAGAGGATCAACACAAAACTATGTTCACTTTTCCATGGGGAACTTATTGCTGAAATGTAATGCCATTTGGGATAAAGAATGCAGGAGCAACCTATCAAAGGGAAATGACCCTCATCTTCCATGACACGATCCATAAAGCAGTTGAAGATTATGTGGACAATATTTTGGAAAAATCAAACAAAATGAATGAGCACATAACAAGTCTTAGGATCCATCTTTGACAGGCTGGAAGAATACAAAGTAAGGCTAAACCTGAAAAAGTGTGTCTTTGGGGTCACATCAGGGAAAATTCTTGGCTTCATCGTCTTGCAAAGAAGGATAGAAATTGATCCAACAAAGGTAAAATCCATCCTCGACATGGAACCACCGCAAACACTAAAGCAGATGAGAGGGTTACAAGGAATATTGTAGTCCATTAGGAGGTTCATAGCATAGCTATTAGATAAAATCCACCCCTTTTCACATCTTCTCCATAAACGGATAACCTACAAATTGGATGAGAAGTGTGATAAAGCTTTCCAACATATCAAATACTACCTACTAACACCTCTATTGCTCATGCCACCAATACCGAATAAACCACTGATCTTGTATATCTCAGCAACACCAGTAGCACTAGGAGCTCTTTTGACACAACATGATGAAAACGAAAAGGAAAGAACCATCTACTACACAATAGGACTTTGGTGGGCTATGAAATGAACTATTCACCCATTGAGAAAGCATGCCTAGCAGTAGTTTTTGCTTCAAAAAAGTTTAGACATTGAAATATTCCACAAAATCCAAAACCATCCATCCCATCTCGCTTTCACCCGCAATAACCTTCACCCATAATAAATTGATCGTCTCCTTCAACCTTTGGTGAAACAAGTAGAAAACAAGTATAGAAAGTCATAAAGTGCGAACCTAATTGTCAAAATATAAAGTCTAGATCATGGTTAAACATGTTAGGGAAGTCTGTATCAACGACTTATCATTAGCATCATCATCCTAACATCAAACAACCATTTGATCAACATGTTCTAGGATGTATCCTTCCTACAATGGACATCAGTATCAAAAATCATCTCAACTAAAATTAAACTGGCAAGAGATATAGATAACACTGATTGTTTGTCTTAGATCTTTTTTTAAGATTTATCTTAATGACCCATTTTGAGGACCTCTCAATGATGTCTATCAAAATGATTTAGAGAGACAGGAATGGGGCATTGATCCTTATCTTTCGTTTGTTGTGCTTAGGATACTCTTGTAAAATAATCCTGGCACATACTTGCTTGGTTGTGTGTAGGGAAGTTGTTTGGAATAGGTTGTTGACTATTGTGTATGCTTTGGTCCAATGAATTCTAAGCTTCTAACTTACATTGTGATGAGGTTTTTGTATGTCAAGGTGGGAACAAGAACTATCCCATCTGTTTGTCGATTCAAATTCCATTACACTAGATACAACGTCATCCTAGTTATTAATACCTTGATGCATCATGTCTATGTGTTATATCAAACAATAAGGAACGACGAAAAATCCCAATCCCAAAAAATGAGCACATCATCATAATGCATTTATCATCCTCATCTTGCATTTCTCATCACCATCTCTAATAAAGTGGATCATAGACTTGTTGGATCTTTTGAAACAATCATCAAAGTCAACGGTCAATCATTCTTGTTTCTTCTATCTTCTCTCCATGCTAACCTGGTATCATGACTATGAGATGAGGATTATCAAGGTGGATCGATTACGCTTGATCCATGATGGATCGAAGCACAATTTATCCTTTAAACCTCAATCAACCAAAGAAGATCATTCAAATTGAAAGTTAAACTAAGCATTTATACAAACTGAAAGTTACAAACTATGAAAACAGTTAAATTCCTACTCTAACCCATTTGAAACTTATCCTATTTTGGAATTGGTGTCATGTTGATGTGGAAAAATGACCCTTTCCCAATCCCGTGATTAGTGAGCCTGTTTCAATCGATTTTATGGAAGAGAATCGATGAAACCATTGTGATAAATGGATGAAAACCTAGTTTATGCTAAATTAAACATGATGTAAGCTAAGGTAACATGATTTTATGCTAAAAATGAACTAATTATGCAATTGCTAAGCTAAAAGGTACTTTGATAGATAAACATAATTGTATTTATTAATAATCATAGTTTATAATAAATTAAATGTGTAATGAAATATAATATTAAAATAAAATAAAATAGAATTATGGTAGAAAGCTATAATTGATAAATAGTAAATAATATAAAAAGATAGAAAGGTTGTTCATGCAAAGCATTGAACGAATTGTCAAAAAAGAACTTAATTTTTTTTGGGGGATTTTGTAAGATTTTATTAGATTTTTGGTTTCGAAAAAACAAACAGCCTTCTTCTTGTAAATATTTTTCCTTTTTGAGATTTTTTTTGGGGCATTTTGTTAGTGCGGTAGGGAGCAATTGTCTACAAAAAAAAAAATTATTATTGGGGTTGTTGTGGGGGAAATTGGGATTCTTGGAGAAAATTGATTCAGGGTTTTGGAAAGAAAATTTTGGTAAAACAATCTCATTCCATCATAGATTCTTGGAAGGGAGGAACATAGAAGGATAGGCAAAGGAAGGAATTGTATTGAATCAATTCGGGGAAAAAAAATTACAAATGAGTCTTCGCTCTTCTTACGATAATGCTATTGTTTGATTGTTTAACAATTTAATCATTTTGTTTATAATCTTAGTGCAAATATATTTTATGCATATCCTATAATCGTTGCATTCCTGAGAAAACATTTATTTACATCTGCTGTGTGCTTTCATGAATTTTTTGATAAATCCCATTGGGTGTATCTTGCAACTGTAGCATTTCACAATTTGTCATCTTTTAAGGTATTATGTTAAAAGGATTGGGAGCCTTCTTTTGTGTCAATTCTTGCATGCATATCTGCCAAGCAATCTAGATAACAAAATTTGATTTAGGGCGCTACACCAGTCCATTGCATTTGCTTGAAAGTTCCTTAGCCTTTCCAACAAATACCTTCTCTTCATAATCTGCAGTTATGCGTCCTCCCTCCCCAACCGCTTGCAGTCACTTGAAATTTTATGAGATATTTTCATTAAACCCAATCGGTGTATTTCCTGCCCTTGTATCGCCAAAATCTCCCAATGCTATTTAAACCTGTCCCAGCTCAAAGTATGGCAACATGAAACTCTATAGCCATGGATTGCCCTTGATCGACGCCATGAGGTAGTGGCCAACAAAACCATAATCACCTTTGCCATGATTAAATCATACAATATTACAATATGAATGAGATTTCATGAGAAGTGATCGATTGAAAACAAGACTATCTCAGTTCGTTGCCTTGCTTGAGCCTGGTAATGCCTATTTCCTCCTGCCTACTTGCTGCAAGTTGTGTCTTAGGGTATAATTGGTGCTACAATGCTGATTATGTGACTTATCTCATGTGTTGATTCTATGTATTGCTATTTTATTTGATAGATATCTTATGAATGGATTCAACACTTAAAAATTTATTTTTATGGATACATTCTGGCATTCGATATTTATATAGCACTTTAATTTGACGAACATTGTATGTTGCGACTTCATTTTTTTGCTTGCATGTACTAGACACTGTAAAATTCAAATTCCTCCATGCGTATTCCTTTGGACATTCATCTGTTTGGTATTCTTGATATTCAATGGTTGTTTTACCTTTGGTATTTGATACTTGTAAGGAAAAATCATACTATAATCTGCAATTTTTATATGTTGGCATTTGATATTTGTATGGCCTATATTTTATTTTGGGTATTTGATACTTATATGACAATTTCATTTTGTATGTTGCGATACTAGGTATTGTGTTTTCATTTTGATGAGTATAGTATATATGTTGACATTCGATACTTTAAGATTGGAATTCAATTTTATATATAGTTATGTATTTATAATTGTATATAAATAAATGTGTATCACATTATAAGTTGAAGTATAGTATTACAAACAACATTCTGATTTTAATATATATATATATATATATATATATATATATGTATATACATATATGTATGTATATATATATATGTATGTATGTATATGTATATATGTATGTATGTATGTATAATATATATATATATGTATATATATATATATATATATATATATACATATATATATGTATGTATAGTATGCATACACATATTAAAATCAGACATATATATATTAATATTATTATATAGTTGTATGCATACATACACATATATGTATGTATAAAGCACATTACATACACATATATGTATGTATACATATTATTGTTATTAGTTATAGTTGCATACATACATACACATATGTATGTATGTATATATATATATATATATATATATATATATTATATATATACATACATATATATGTATGTATATGTATGTATACATATATACATACATATATAGTGGTAGAGTATACATACATACATATATATGTATGTATGTGAGTGAGTATACATGTATGTATGTATATATGGTGAGAGTATGTATGGGGGAGGGATATATATATACATACATTACACATACATATATATATACATACACATACATATATATATGTATGTACATATATGTATAACATATATATATACATACATATATATATATACACACATATGTACATACATATATATATATATATGTATGTATGTATATATATATATATATATATGTATGTATATGTATGTATATATATACATATATACCAAAATATGTATTTATATATATAGTAAGAGAATATTCCTACTTATGTGTTTAATTGATTGTGTTTGATAAGTAAATGGAGTAATTGAGTAGGCCTAATTGATTTACTTATATTTGGATAATTGGAGGATTTTTTGAAATAAATGAATTAGATTATCTTTTGCTTGTTGACTATTTTCTTAATTATTTAATAGTGGATTTGTAAAATCACTAAGTAACTCAGTTATTGAGAATAATTGTTATTATAGTTAATTATGAATCATTGTGATGGATGACCCAGTTAAGTGAATTTAGTGGCTAAGTTAATGAGTGGTATGAAATGTAGAAATAATGTAGTTCATGGTTGTAATGTTTGTTTGACTCTTTGTAATGAATTATGAGTGTGATTTTGGAAATTGGGGTGTTTTTGGTAATTGTTTAAAAGTGGGAGTCATTTGTGCAAATTATTAAGGTGGGTTTCTAGAGGCTAGGAGGGAGTATTTTTAGTGTGAATGGTTTTATGATTGTCTCACTTTGGTGGTGGTTTGGTAATGTTTTGTGTTGTGTGCGAGAGGGTCAATGCCTTGCACTATGTATAGATTCTTGTGATTGATATGTGTGCAAGAGGGTCAATTTCTTGCACGATGTTTGGATTCATGCAATTGCGTTAAGTGTGCAAGATGGTAGATGCCTTGCTTGATGTGTAGTTTTTACTAGATGCAAGTAGGGGGAGTGGCTCTCAATGAGGGTCAGAACCCAAAGTGGTGACCAGGACAACCCATTAGAGAGTTTCTTAATCCAGTGATAACCTTAATAATGAATTAGGGGGATGGGTAGAATTCACATTAAATAAGATAATGGATGCCTCACCCATGCCTGTAGTTCTTGTTTAGGCTATGGATGGGTTGAGAAGGTCTAGTTGGAAAGATCAACTTCCTTTTCCTCACAAAATGAATGTTAGTTTTGCATGTGTCGCCTTATGGGGTTGAGACCTAGTGAGAGGTTTAGGACAACCATAGATGGGGGTTGGGGTCTAGTGAGAGACTGCCAAGACAACCCATGTCAGGACCATGCGATGACACTCTTCCCTATTGCAGTCTAGCATTCCCTTGTTGTATATTCCCCTTTTGTTGTGTGAATTCCTTCAGAAGCGATGTATGTGTTGTATGTGGTATGTGATGTTATGATATTAGCAGTGTTGTATTGGAGTCATGTATAGCTCGTCTATGTTAGCCTGTTGTCCTCTTGACTGTTTGTTTGTAGTGGGACCTTGTGTTATCTCCTAGCATGGGGGGTGGACCTTAGGGTTTGACATGGTCGGGAGGTTGGTACTTTTTCCTCCATTGGGTATTCTTGTTGTTTGTGTGTGTGTGGAGATTGTTCAATATGTTGTGGACTCTAGTTCATGTTCCTGTTCGAGAAGATAATCTTTCATGTAATTGAATTTTGGATAATTTATCGACAATACCTTTTATTGTAATCAGATGTATTCTTCCCACATGTACTTGGGGAAGCATTGTTGTAAATGTTGTAATGTTGTAACAAAAAATGATGAACTCTCTTGTAATGGATATTGTTAAGCGATGTATTTTGCATATGCTAATTAGTTAGAAATGATCTTCATTATCGTTTATCAATTAGCATGATATGAAAGTAAAGAATGTTGAATCATTTAATGTGGTGATTAAAATGAACCTTGCTCGTTAGATAAATCATGATATATTGGTAGTTGATGAGATGATTCTAGTTATCTTGGTTGATAGTTATGTGAGTAGCACAGTCATGGAACCTTAGAGGACCTAGATGTAGATTATATGTTATTTTATGTTATGCAAACTATTGTGTATTTCACCTTTAAAAAAAAATTGTTCCTTTAAGGTGGCATAGTTGTGTTGTCCTCTGGGGTTCCTTGGTGGGGCGTTACATTAGGATTTTCAGGAACGGGAGGAGCACCAAAGCTAGGTGTCCAAGTGGTTGTGTTAGAGGGAGGATTGGTTTCAAGTGTTCCCACAAATGTACTATTTTCAAATGAAAGAGCATGACCAAAGTCTTTAGCAAGGCTTGTTGCAATACTGGGAATGTAGGTTTGATTTAGCCTTAGCAATTGGGTTGTGAAACCTTGTGTTAAATTATATGCCACAAACGTCGGGGAGATGGGAGCTACATTTTCAAAGGCATGATGTTCAATAATTTTCTCCCTAGTGAGTTCAAACGGGTTGTTTGTGATATCTTTTATCCCGTATGGTCTTGATGGGGATGAAGGTTGTTGTGATGGTGTAACTTGACTTCTCAAATCGAATTCTAAAGTATTTGGATCACTTGAGGTGAATGTAACTTTGGATTTCTCCATGATTCTCTTGTGTTGTGATCTAGTCTTTACCATAAATTTTGTGTCACCTATGGGAGAGTTGTTTTGAGATATGTGATGTTTGAACTCTCTAGTTGATTCAAATATAGGTAGAAGAGATGCTCTAAGTATTTTGGGAGCAATGATGATAGTGGGGGATGAAAAGATGGGTGATATGGAGAGTGATATTTTGCAAACATTTTGGAACAACACTTTTTAATTTCTCTTGATGTTTTTATGTTAGGATAAAGGATGTTTATGAACTTGCAAATATTTAGGGTAGAATCATGGCCTTCAAGATGAACTAGTTCAAAGATGATAACTAACTTGTCTAAATGCATGGAAAAGGATGAATTTCGCATACAAAATAGGCAAGTTAGATGGTTGGTTTGATTTGATGTTTAAGTCACAAAGTGTTGGTGTACTCAAAATTTTGCAAAGTTGGATGAAGTGAAAGATGAATTTTGATGAAGGGGTAAGTGATATGTTTAACCCAATGTTGAATTTAAAGTGACCCTTTGTTTTTACAAGACCAAGGTAGTGAGAATGATGCTAGACCTCTAAAATGTTCAAATCCTAAAGACACGATGTTGATTTAGATGAGAGGATGGATGGGGATGTTTAGACATGTTCAATTCCTCCTAGCTCTAGCATGTTTCTAACAAGTTTTTAACAAATTAAGCATAAAAGCATTGGAGGCCCACCTCCTTACCAACCATAACCGCGACAAGGCTGACGTGCAAAATGCAGATGGGATGCTGGAGACCTCTATGGATTTTATCACTTCGGTGTGATGGATCATTTAGAGGAGCATCATGAAAAGACCAAGATTCAAAATGCATTATACTGGATTGTTTCAAACGGTCTATAAAAAGTCTTCCCCACCTCAAATTGTCTCTCTCATTCCCTGTTGATGTGTTTCCTTGAGTGAGCTTTTGACCTTCTAAGATTTTGCCTAAATAAGGAATGACCTAATCTTAAGTAGACTTTATTTTTTAGGATCCCCCACTTTAGAGCATGAGGAGATCACAGTTGTTCTACCTAAGTTTATAGAAGAAAGGAAGATATTTATTGCCACGTGGGTGGTGGTAATGTGAGCCTTCCAACCTCAATATCAACTTGTTCCTCTTCTTCATCTAAAATGGTTGCTACGTTTCTCCACTAGCTATTTGTTTCTTTTGTTTCAAAAGTGAAGCTTCTCAAACTACTAATGAGATCGGTTTGTTATCCATTAATGAGTTCCTCAAAGTCAGCGGCCGGAATTATGCAACGGTAGTTAATCAGGCTGTTCAAACGCTAAGGTCTCCGTAAATAATGCAAGGGGTTCATTTGTCAATTTATCTTGCTTAACGAGTTTATTTTACCACAATCACTTTTTTGGATTAAGTTTTCAAATTAAATGTTTATGTCAAAAACACCATAACTTTCACAATGTCCATTTTGTGATAATCATGAGATTGAAGCCATAATTGCCTATGTTGTATTTGGAAAACATGGATTTTGATATAAGTCAAGATATTTAGAAATCTCTGAGGATAGAATCCTTAGGACAAGCAACAATATCAAGGATTTTTCAAGAGGTATCCATATTTATGCCAAAGTGTTTGAAATTTTGAGGAAGATAGTGAATGTTTTTGCATTACTTTAGAACCAAGAAAAGTATTAAACTAACTCACAATCATTACAACCCTAGGTTTGAAATGGCTATATTTTTTGAGTCCCCACTCGAATTTCTCCAAACACTAAACAATGTGAATAGTTAGAGATTTGGCGACACTGGCTCCCCTCCACAACACACACTTCTCGGGACCACCAAATCTCAAAATCCTTAAAATACGAAGATCAAAAGGATTTTTTCTGTTTCTACAATTGAATAGTGCAAATGTGGGGTGGCTTCAGAATGACCGTTCTTGCACCAACAAATATAAAGGATTTTTGGCTTCTAAACAAAGGTTCATAATAAGGGATTCTAGTTTAGGGGGTGCAATGATAAACTTTTTCAAGAGGTCTCCCAACCCTTAAAGCAAGGGATTTATACATCATAAAGATACTAGGGGAGAGCTATCATGTACCACTTCCCATTGATCACAATTTTCATTGCAACCACAAATTTATATCGTGAGTTTAAAAGAGGGGTCTCAAAGTTTCTGTAGGCCTCTGCACGTTTCTGCCTTTTAAGTGTGGCCCTCGTAAAAGCGGTAAATAGTAAGCGGAAGTGGCATCCGTAGTTCGACACGCGACCATATGGAACAAAGAGAGAACACACACATGCCTTTTTCTCACACTCCCAAGGGGGTTCAGTTTTAATCCAAATTGAAAGGTGTAGGTAAGTATACAAAGTGTTAAGGAATGTTTTTGTTTCTCAAGATCACCAAATGGCATGAGAGAATTGCATACACATCCACTAACAACGTTGTAAATCACAAAACATAGCAAACATTTGTAAATTTTAACCCCTCAAAGCAGTGATGGGTTCATTTTAAGCACCAAATGAAATATGAAGTTGCCTTGTTCAATTTTAAACCCAAAAAATAATGATATGATGAGGGTTTGATTTTAATCCTATTTAAGTGTTCTTTTTAAACCCAATAGAAATTTAGTGTGTCTTAAAACATAAATTAGAAAGCATAAAAGTTGGGTTATAATTGCCCCAAAGTGTCAAACTCTTGTTACAATCACAAAATTTTAAGATAAGAAAAGGCTTTCTTCACTTTAGCTCCATGTGTTTCAACCTACAAAATCTTGTTAGTCTAACAACCAGAACATGGTCAGAAGTGCATCAGTGATCAAATAATTCAAGGAAATTAAAGCACATGTAAAAAAATGATCGTAAAGTTTCTTACCCTTGTTGGGCGTCACTGAACATGATAGCGTCGCAATTTGAACTATGGGCGTCACTCTGGTGAAAATGGGTGTCGCTCTACAGTGAAAACAGAGAGAACGATAGTGTCGAGATTTGGTCTGGTGTCGCTGCACACAGTAGCATTGCGATTTGAAATTTTGGGGCATCGTTGTTTGAACTTGGGGCGTCATTGTTTGATGTTTTTGATACCTCTATATTAAATCAACGTTGCCAGATTTAAATCAATGCCAGTTCATTTAATCGACATCGGTGTTTCAAATTGCAATGGTGTCGCTATATGGTGACGCTCTTCAAAGTGTGTCGTTGTTTGTGATTTGAGCGTCGTTGTATCCTGCAAAACCAACACAAAACAGAATTCAAGTTAAAAATTGGTTAAATTAATGGTTTTCCCTCCTTCTAGCATCAGAATGTGAGATGAGGATTATCAGGGTAGGTCGATTACACTTGAGCCACTTGTTGATCAAAAAGCAAATTTTATCCCACTAAGCGTCCCGATCTACAACAAAGATCGGCTAAATTAGAAAAGTTAAACTAAGCATTTATACAAATTGAAATTTACAAACTACAAAAAATAGTTAAATTCCTACTCTAACTCATTTGAAACTTATCATGTTTTGGAATTGGTGTTGTGTTGATGTGGAACAATGACCCTTCCCAATCCCGTGATCAATGAGAGCTTGTTTGTCCGTTATGGAAGAGAATTGATGAGGAAACCGTGTATGATAAACAGGTGAAAACGGATTTATGCCAAACTAAGCCTTGTTGCTAAGCTAAGTTAGCGTTTTATGCTAAAAATGAACTAATTATGCAATTGTTAAGCTAATCTAAGCTAATTTTAAGCTAAAAGATGAAAACCCTAATTCATGTACAAACTAAGATGGATGCATGGAAGCCATTAATGGAAGATTTAAGCTATTATGCAACTAAAATAAAACAAGCTAAAAGTGAGTAAATTGAGAGTGTAAGTGCAAGTGAATTCAACAACATGACTTTGCAATTGAAAGATGGATCCACTTGTCTCCAAATAGTGCTTTATTTATAGGAGAGCAAATGAGAAATGGAGGGTTGAGATCAAAAAAATCAATCAACGGTCAAAGATGAAAGGAAGAAGAGGTATGGATCATGGATTCTCATCAATGGATGGGAATGCATGATGGGATTGAATCAAGGGCTCACATTTTCTTCAAACAAACACACTTTTGACCTGCTCACACAGGTTAAAGATGACTTGTTCAAAAGGTTAAAAGTTAAAACTTGCATTAGAAGCTAAGTGAAAATATCCCTTTTTCAAATGATGGAGGAATAAGAATATTCCTTGGAATATT